>LPNX010059750.1:977898-983077 GCA_001517045.1 Pseudotsuga menziesii
AACTTCCTGTAGACAATGGAGGCTCAGATATCTTGTGCTCGCCAAGGTCAAGGGATTTTTGGCATGGCTCGCTAAGGTACGCCAGTCTATTTTTCATCCCCATTTGTTTGCCTTTATTTGATGTATGGTGTGGCTATTATTTGCATTTGCCACATCAAATTATATACTTCTTGTACCCTGTTTTAATACCCGATTGTCGTCCAAGGGTTTTTGTGAATGCTTATAGATGTTGATAAGGTTTCATTTCCATTGCACCTAATGCAATGGCTATCAGCATCTTTTTCGATTGCCCAATTGTTGGAGACATCTACCATCATACACACTCTTTCAGTCAAATTTGCCTAGTTAAACCACTATCCTAAGTTTAATTGACATCAGTGGAGCATTAATTGCCATCATCCCAGTCATACCCACGCCTACCTACAGTCAAGGAGGCTAACTGGAGCACTCCAAGGGTGATCTGTGTGACATTAATGCACCTATTTGCTAACTGGTGGTTACTTTCAGTTCAACCAATCAGTTACAGTCAGTTAAGGTGCCTCCATTCATTAAATATATTATTTAATGATTATTTTATTATTATTTAATGAACTGGAGTGAACAAGGCGCCTTCACCAACTTCTAATGGTCAGTTCAGCTTCAGTTAACCTCATCAGGGTTTATTGGAGTCATGCAGTACTAGCACTTGATGGTTGGTTGCTATGACATGTGTTTGATCTCCTTCAGTTGAGATTAAGTCATTTATTGCACTCCAACTTCAGTTAGGGATTGGTTAGTCAATTATGGTTTTTGTCAAGTGGTTAACTGAGTGGTATTGCATGGCAAAGAGTCAGTTAAGCTAGACTCATGCATGGGAATTCGAATTGTCCCTTAGGTATTCGAATTCTTCATTGAGTTAAGCTATGGCTCATGCATGGGAATTGTAACCCTTTATTGTTTATAAAAGATACAGAGAGGAAACCTATTTTGGTTCCAATTATTGCTAATTCATGAGTATTTGTCAATTATTCTTTGATGATTTTGATTCCTAGTTCCTAGATCATGTGCAAGAATTAATATGGTATCAGAGCTTACGGCGGCATGAAGATCAATATCTCAAGAACAAGCCATGAAATGTGAGCAATAGCTCAATTTTTTTATTTTGCCCTTTATGTTTTGATTTTCAGGTTTCTACAGGTGAAGCATTCGCTACAAGCAAATCCAAATGGCCTCCTCAGCGGCCTCCTCAGTACCTATGTTGACTCCATACAATTTCCACACATGGAAACTCAGAATGGAACATCAGCTAAAAGGCAAAGGACTCCACAGAGTCACCATGGACACTGAACCGGAGCCTGGATCTGCCATAGAAAAATCAAGATTCTTCAACAAAAAGGATGAAGCCTTCGGTTTCTTATGCCTCTCTATTTCTGATGATCTTCTCTTCCATCTTACGGATCTGAATACACCGAAAGAAATATGGGACAAATTGGAATCACTGTATGGAAAGCATGATGACATGAGAGTTTATCAACTTGAAAATGAACTCATGTCTCTCCAACCTTCCAATTTCAAGACTCTAAATAATTTCTTTACAAAGTTCAAGAATATAGTTTTTCTCTTGAAGCAATGCAAAGTGGAGAAGGAAGATGATCATCTCATCCTAGCCATCCTCTCCAAACTCAGGGCTGATTATTCAGTTTTTGTTTCTACATTCCGTGCAGGGAAGCTCACAACTCCCAAATGGAAGATGCCTACACTCGATGCCTTCATTGAGTCCCTAACTAGTGAACATGACAAGCTTGTCTAGATGGGGATCATCCGATCTTCCTGAGACCAAGCCCTCCATGTCACGGGGTCCAAATATGTGAAGGGTAAAGGAAAGCAGCAGAAAAATCAGAAAACTAAATTTGATACTCCAAATCCTAGACTTGAAAATCAGCAGCATGATGAATCTTCCGGCACAAGGAAGAACAAAGGAAAAGGGCACAATGGGAAAGAAAGAGTCAGGTGTTCTTACTACGGGAAGGGTTTTCACCCTGAACATGTCTGCATGAAGAAAAATCTTGATGAAGCAACCTCTCTCCTTGAGAGGAATCACATCAATCTTCCGGAGAGCTTTCGGAGGAGAGATCAACAAGACCGGGAACCACAACATGAGAAAGGTCATGCCCTCATGGCAAGCACTTCGAAGTCCAAATCACTGTTGATTGACAGTGGAGCTTCGAATCACATGATGGCTAAAAAAGACTCTTTTTCATCCTTGGAGACCAGCAAATCCATTCCCATCCACTTGGGAGATGACTCCACCATCATTTCCAAAGGACAAGGTACTGTAAATCTAGAAAATGGTTATTTTTCTAATGTTTTGTATGTACCATCTCTAGCAGCAAATCTCCTTAGTGTCTATCAAATGACACATACAAGAATGCCTAAGAGGGTCTCTTTTAGCACAAATGATGTTGAGATAATAGAAATTTCATCCAGGAAACTCATTGCAAAAGGCCATGCAAATCATCATGCAAAAGCCTATGAGTTTTCTCACTTTGTTGCGGATGAAAAGCCCACTGCTTTGCTAACTCATGGAAATGAGGTTAGTAGGCTGTGGCATGAAAGGTTTGGCCATCTTAATTTCAAATATTTGCAGCAATTACAGAAAAATTCCATGGTTGAAGGCCTCCCAGTCATCAAGGCAACCACGGGAGTCTGCAAGGGCTGTGTGATTGGAAAGCACCCTGAGCACAAGTTCGATCGGGGAAAGGCAAACTGAGCTACAAGCATATTGGGGCTGATACATTCTGATATCAATGGTCCAATGCCTGTCACATCCATGAATGGATCAAGGTACCTCCTTACCTTTATTGATGATTTTTCTAGGTATACATGGGTTTTCTTTCTCAAAAAGAAATCAAAGGTATGTGAAAAATTTTCTGAATTGAAGGCTTTGATCGAAAATGCCTCTGGGCTTAAGATCAAGATACTGAGATCTGATAATGGAGGGGAGTATGTCAGTAATGATTTTCTGTCCACATGCTCCCAAAGTGGTATTCAGGTCCAACATTCAATTCCCTACACTCCCCAACAGAACGGTGTAGCGGAACGGAAGAACCGGTCTCTCAAAGAGATGACCACCTGCATGTTGGAGTCAAAGAAGCTTGCTGCAAATTTATGGGCTGAATCCATGCATGCTACAGCATACATTCAGAACAGGGTACCACATTCATAAGTGAAAGGTAAGACTCCTTTAGAAGCATACTTTGGACACAAGCCAGATGTGTCTAACCTACGGGTGTTTGGGTCCACTGCATGGGCCCAGATTCCGCTTGATAAAAGAAGGGATTTGCAACCACAGAGCATAGAATGTCTGTTTATTGGATATCATAATGAATCTAAAGGATTCAAGCTGCTGGATATCAAGACCAAACAGATCATCATCGAGAGAAGTGTCAAGTTCGATGAGCCTCTTTAGGAGGTGGAACCAGTGGAGGAGAAAACTGCTGAAATTCCTTCCTATTCCACTGAATATTTGGATGATGAAATTGGGGACGATGATCTTGATTTGGATCCTTTGATTTCTAATATCAGTGTGCCACAGACATCAGATACTGAATCAGAACCTGAAGTGCAAAATCATCTTCGTACATGGGCCCGACAGACACTCTCCTCCATAGGAGACAACATTGGAAATCCGAATGATCCAAGGAGAACCAGGTTTGATTTTCAAAAAGCAGGTATTGCACTCTCTTGTTCTGATATTTTGCTGTCCGAAACTTGCTATTTGATGATTAGTTCAGATCCAAAATCCTACTACCATGCTTGGAAGGATCCGAGATGGCAAGTTGCCATGGATGAAGAGATGAATTCTCTTCAGAAAAACACTACTTGAGAGCTAGTTTCTCTTCCTCCGGGAAGGAAATTGGTTCAATGCAAGTGGGTGTTTCGGAAAAAGGTTGATGCTGATGGAAGCACCTGCAAATATAAGGCAAGGCTGGTAGCAAAAGGTTTCTCTCAGGTCCAAGGAGTGGACTACCATGAGACCTTTGCACCGGTTGCAAAAATGGACTCCATCCGCCTTGTTTTGGCTATTTCCGCATCCAAGCACTGGGAGGTGCATCACATGGATGTTAAGTCTGCCTTTGTGCATGGAGATATTCATGAGGAGATATACATGAAGCAGCCTAAGGGCTACATCACTGATCCATCTTTGGTTTGCAAGCTAAAGAAGTCACTATATGGGTTTAAAAAGGCCCCAAGAGAGTGGTATTCCAAGATGGATGCCTTCCTTCTCTCGCAAAAATTTCAGAGATGTAGATCAGATCCATATGTGTATTTACAGCAGCATGATTGTCATATTATTATTATTGTTTTATATTTTGATGACTTACTGATCACAGGTAGCACAATTGCCTCCATTTCAGCCATCAAAACTGCTCTCCACAATGCCTTTGAAATGAGTGATTTGGGGCTTCTAAAACAATTTTTGGGGCTCGAAATCGAGCAAAATTCTGATGGGATTATGGTCACTCAGTCAAAATACATTTCATACCTGTTATTAAAGTTTAACATGGCTGAATGTAGGCCTGCACCATTCCCTTTCCTTTCAGGGATCAGCCTTGAAGAAGGAAAAAGCACACCTCCCATGGACTGCACTATCTATCGACAGCTAATTGGTAGCTTGTTGTACTTGACACATTCTAGGCCTGATATTTGTTATTCTATGAATGCTGTATCAAGATACATGCAGCAGCCTCATGATCTTCATTGGAAGGCAGCCAAGCGGATCCTCCAGTACATTCAAGGAACCAGGACCTACGGCATTCACTATGCTGCAGATTCCGAGCTAGAGCTGGTTGGATACACAGATTCTGATTGGGCGGGTGATTCTATTGATCGGAAGTCAACTTCCGGATATGTATTCATGTTTGGTGGTGGCCCTATTTTCTGGTCAAGCAAAAAGTAGGCTGCCATAGCACTATCTTCAGCAGAGGCCGAGTATCGAGGAGCGGTGAATGCTTGCATCCAAGCAGTTTGGTTGCAAGGCATTCTTTCAGAGTTTGATCTTGGTAGTACTTTGTCCATTGTTCTCTTCTGTGACAACCAAAGTGCTATTAAGATATCCACAGATCCAGTTACCAGGCAGAGGACCAAACATGTAGAGATTCACATGCACTACATCAGGGAGCTAGTGCATGACAGGACC
>LPNX010059750.1:983763-1242809 GCA_001517045.1 Pseudotsuga menziesii
TACCAATATGTGTCAATATTTTCTTCTTAATCCTAGAATTGCGAAACCTGGTTGTTGCACATGGATTCTCTGAAACCCTGCATGAGAAATCAAACCCTATATCAGATATTATTCCATGCCCCCCCAGCAGTGAGAAGCCCCCTTCCTTAATAATATTTTTATTTCTAAATGAAAAATACCGTAGCTTCCTAAGGAAGGTCAAAAAGCGGTTGGGTGTACTTCTGGTTTTGCATCCTCGGCTGCGGGATAAAAGCTCGAAGTTGCAAGGATGATGTTTGGGCCTAGAGGTAGAACCAATTTACCATTAAAATATTTGAGAAGCTGGGTGTAGTGGGCCAGGTTCTCTCCCCCCTTTTTATGCATTTCTTGGGGAGACATTTCTTCGGGAGACCCGTTCGAGTATCAAAGCTGAGTCTCTAAGCCCATCTGAGTAACTGGGGAACTATTATTCATTTCCCCCTCTATAAAACCCCATTTAAGCTCCTTGACAAATGTATGAAATTTCCTTATACTATGGAGATTCCTTGAGGTCACGTTTTTTGGATTGGACTCATTTAAGGTAAGGTATTCAGATAGGAGACTCCATTTTTAGCACTTTCTGGTAAAGGTGGCCAAATGCATACTCCGTGCTTACTGTTTCCTGGAAAAGGAGATATTAGTGTTTAAACCCAAGTGATGGATGCAAGTTTGTGCTTTTTGGTGTTTAAACCCAAGCGATGGATGCAAGTTTGTGTTTTTTAAGGTGGAAATTGCTTCTGTCTAGCTCCAAGAGGATTACAATTGGCCCAAATTTGTCAGGCCCACAAGCGGCCTGTTTTTATCAATACAATGGCCCTTAAAAATATAAATCAGTAATTAAAATTATTTTTCATTTGGCTAAGTGCATACTCTTATGCCATAATCACCCAGGACTTGCACCTGGAATTTAACCTGACGAGTAGACTGATATTCCACTGCTGAAATACAATATAGTAGAAATGTCAAAATCATATGTTAACAGAAGAAAAACAAATTGCAAGCGTTATATGAGGTACACAACTAAATTGAGAAACCATCAAATATCAATTGATGGCTCATCTCTGACTTCAAAATTCTGGATCATTTTGAAAATATCTGAAAATGGATCAGTCAATTGACGTCTTGCAATCATTTTACTTCAAATTCACTTTACAAATCGATGCATCCTACATAATGTAGAAATAATAGATCAATGCTATGTGCAATGATGCTAAGAATAAGCACAGGAAATAGATCTTGCTACTAATAATTCTCACAAGCATACACAGGAAAAATAGAGAGAAGAAAAGAGACTGAATCACATGAATGAAGAGATGAATATTGGTGTGTATCCTTCCATTGAATAATGATGAATAATAGAGTACATAAATAGTACATCCCTCATAGGAAAATTGAATGTATGGAAACAACTCATAAATCTCAAAAAGGTTGACTTACCAAAATGTAGCAAACCCCCATAGGTGGCTAAAGCATTTACCAAATCTATCAAGGACCTCATGAGTTGGAAAAAGCATGAGTGAGCTGTCAAGGAGATGGAAAAAAACATGCTAATCCTAGAAAATGGAGAAAAACTAATGGAGGATGGTTTGGAAACAAAAGCTCCCAATTTCCTAGTTGACTAGCTTTTATCTTATCCATAGAAAAGCAGGAAAAGCAGAAAAAGCAAAATAAAGCAGAATCTACTGTAAATTCCTGTATACTAATTCTAGATGGTCAAAAGGTGGTCAAGATCAACCTAGAATTGGAAATAAATCATTCCTAGGATATAGATGGCATGTATTGAATTTAAGGTGCAAGTGGATGCCAACTAATTAAGATAGTGGGTGAATAATTAATCAAATAATGATTAATTATTTTATCCTAAGTTGTGAGTGGGTTTAATATATTCCTACACCCCCCTATAAGTCTGACTTTATGATGGTATGACAAAAAATATAGATGCATATAGGGCCCAGCAACAAGGTTATGGTCACCCTTTAACAATTATTATGTCCAAAAAAGTGAGGAAAGAGGCAAAACCACATGGGGAAAATCCTCCCTCAAGAAAGGACAAGGCACAAAATTTTAAAATAATATGTCTTCAACATATCTTGATCTTCACTTTAATGAGCTGACTGAACTTCTTCTGGATGAAGGACTTGTTGAAGAAATCATGAACTCCATGATCATGCGTTGGAGTGTAGAACCTGCAAGAAGGAAGAAGAGAGACTCCTTGTATCTCATCAACTAATGAAGTAGGAGAATTATCTGAATGATTCTTTCTACTGTCAAACTCTGATCTACAAACATAATCTAAAATGGAAAAGAGATCTGTGCATACTTCTTTCCAAAGAGTACAAAAATTAAGACAATTTATTTCACACCCAATTCCCTGAATAGCTGCAAAATTGTGATGTGGATCACATGTCAATATTCCAATATGATTTATCACCTATATATATCTGATATGAGGCTGATAAAACTCTGATATATCAGAAATATTAGCATATGGAACAGCAAGGATAAAGGTTTCAATGGCTCCATGAGGATATAGGGCTAGACTAGGAAAATTATGAGCAACTGGGGAAAACTGATAAGTGTAAAAATCTGAATGATGGATGGGCCTAAGATCTGAACCATAAGTATTTAGAGCAGATCCAAACATGTTTAATATCAGTCCATATATGACTAAGTTCATGGATAACCAGCCACTAAAAGTTAGGAAAGACTTCAAATCATGTAAGATAAATATCACTGCATAAGAGACCAATGAGGAATCAACTGGCGAGCTTGGGATTTGTATAGTCTTTGGATTATTCAGAGGTATGGTAGATGGTATGGATGGTGGTATTATATGTGTATCAACCTGCAAATATGCTTCTAAATAATAATCCAAAGGATCACATATAAGCATATCAATAGACTCATGGGAATACACTGGTAATGAATCCTCTGTATGAAAGGAGGAAATAAGGAGATGTTCAAAATCTTCAAGAAGGATCTGAGTATTGATGCCAAGAACAAAGGAGGATATGCTGAAGCACATGAGATCAAGTAAGGTAAGTGGTATGACATAAATAAGGCTTGATGTGGCTAAGCAAACATCCTGGAAGTCACTGGGTTGCGCACCATCAATGAGAGAGGTATGCAAGAGGTGTAAAGAATCTGGCACATAGATCTCAAAATCTAAGATATGAGATTGAGAGAACAATGAATGGGTTATAGGATCATAATCAATATCAGCAGCAGCTCCATATGTTACTTCTTTTTCATCAATAGTATCACAAGAAGAAAAATCACCTTCAAGAGACACAGAAAAAGATGGCTCTTCAATATTTGCTTCTTCATTGAAGGAGGAAGCATTCGAATCAATGAGGGTAGCAGCAACATGAACTGTATGAGAAACTTCTTCATCGTGATCAACTTCATCAAAGAATGTAGAGGCCAAGAAATCTTGAGAGAGAGAACAAGAGGAGATGCTAGGTTCGCTCCATGCTTCATCTTCAATTTCCTGTAAACCAAAAGCTTTGTCCAAAATTTTCCAAAGCTCAAATGGTAATTCAGCAGAATATCTGAGATGATATATATTTGGAGACATTCCCAAACACATAATTCCATAAGCTCTATCACAATTATTTAGCCAATCAATCTTCTCTTCATAAGACTTAGGTTCACTCAATGCACCAATGGAGACATCAAAGAGACATTGCCTCTTTAAGTATGCACTCATCTTTGGCTTCCAATCAGCATAGTTGAAAGGAGATAGTAGAGGAACTTTTGAATCCATATTGAATTTGTTGATATGCTCTAAGAGATACTCTCTGCAACCTGCAAAACAAACGAGGAGAAAATCTTGTAAGCTAGACAAGCTCTTCTTCAGTGAGGGATAGGAGACTGGAAGCGCTCCTCAACTTTGTAGAACTTGATAAACCTTGTAGCTCTGATACCATGTAGAAATAATAGATAAATGCTATGTGCAATGATGCTAAGAATAAGCACAGGAAATAGATCTTGCTACTAAGAATTCTCACAAGCATACATAGGAAAATATAGAGAATAAAAGAGACTGAATCACATGAATGAAGAGATGAATATTGGTGTGTATCCTTCCATTGAATAATGATGAATAATAGAGTACATAAATAGTACATCCCTCATAGGAAAATTGAATTGTATGGAAACAACTCATAAATCTCAAAAAGGCTGACTTACCAAAATATAGCAAACCCCCATAGGTGGCTAAAGCACTTACCAAATCTATCAAGGACCTCATGAGTTGGCAAAAGCATGAGTGATTTGTCAAGGAGATGGAAAAAAACATGCTAATCCTAGAAAATGGAGAAAAAATAATGGAGGATGGGTTGGAAACAAAAGCTCCCAATTTCCTAGTTGACTAGCTTTTATCTTATCCATAGAAAAGCAGGAAAAGTAGAAAAAGTAGAATAAAGCAGAATATGTTGTAAAGTCCTGTATACTAATTCTAGATGGTTAAAAGGTGGTCAAGATCAACCCAGAATTGGAAATAAATCATTCCTAGGATATAGATGGCATGTATTGACTTTAAGGTGCAAGTGGATGCCAACTAATTAAGCTAGTGGGTGAATAATTAATCAAATAATGATTAATTATTTTATCCTAAGTTGTGAGTGGGTTTAATATATTCCTACACATAACTAGAAATAATCTTAGCAATGCTGAGAAACACCTTCAAAATACCTCTCTCTGCACTATTTCTCCGGGAAGATGAGACCATCCACAGAAGCCAATCAAATTGATCATGACTTCCTTTACAATGATGGCATATAAGGCTGTGGCCTTAATATTCTAAACAAGTAATCACATATGTCTTGTGGTAAGTGTTCTACAAGAGAAGGGTAGCTGCATAGAAAACTGATTATATAAATTTAGATAGATCTTGAAAAGTGCCTGGCTCTCATAGATCTCAGTTCTGAGGCTGACCAATATCATAACAAAAAGGAAAAATGACAATGAAATAAAAGAATACATGTGCAATAGAATATTCACACAAACGTCCGAGGCCTTCTAAAATATATTGATCAACAGATCTCAGAAGGTCTTGTGCAATATCTGTTGTCATCTCTATTGTACCAGTGTATATAAATCTGACATCAGTATGCCATCAGAATCGCCAAACATTCTTGGATGAAACATATTTGAGTTCTAACATGTCATAGTTTCTTTCAACCAATAGACCATACCAGTTTAGCATTCACTTTTCTATTGACACAGGGAGGGGCATTGGCAAGATGCCAATAGGAGAGCCAAGACTTTATACCAAGTTTCAATTTATACACTTGATGCCGGTAGGAGATCCAAGAGTCGATATAGGTGTTGATACACTCGAACGAGTTGTCATTGCCTCAGGGTACGTATTTGTATTTTCTAATTTCCAATAGTTTCTAGTAATATTCCCTAGTCATAGTACCCAATAATACCCTCCTAGTCAGAGCCAGTTGTCATTGTCGATGATAGCCGGGATGGTGGGAATCATTTTCTCTTAGGTTCAGCAGGTTACAAACTGCTTCCTTAACGATACAGAGGAACACTACTATAGGGACGAGGATCTAATGGGCTTAGAACACCTTTATCAGTGGATCAAACAACAAAAATTCCCAATCCCGTATAAAAGGCTTGTTTATGAAACCTGTGTACTAGCACTCCATGCTGGTTCAACTCAGTCTATATAGCTAGTCTCTCAAGCTCATCAGTAGCAAAGTGGTCCTAAGAGATGTGACCTTGATTGATTCATTCCTTCCTGTTTCCAGTTGAGATCATTAGGAATTTAGTTCCCCTATTGGTCGGCCACCCTGGCCTTTATATAGGGGGTGCTCTTAGTTCAACGCTCTACTAAGGAATCAATCTATCTCTAGCTATCTATACCTGTCGATTGAGGCCCACTCGCTTTAATAAATCCTGGGGATAGGAGGAATACACTCAGCTCAATAGCAGCATGAGGTCCTGGATTGTAGCCCAGGATCTCATTGTACAACAGAATAGCTCATAACCCCAGCCAATTATCTCGTGACCTTACGTACCACTTCTTGACCTATCAGGTCCAGCCCCCTCTCTCCAGGTCTTTTAGAAGCTTATTTTATGGGAATGTAGTAGTGGAGGTTTTTGCTTGCTGTTGCGTGTCATGAAGCGCAACCAGTTGGTCGTCAATTGCTTGGGCTTGGAACTCTTAAGGATCAGATCGACTTTTTTTTATAACTGCTCCTATTTCTGATTATTTTTTTTCTCTTTATATAGGGGTTACTTATTGGTGGCCCCATCTATAGCTTCCTTTGGTGGCGTATCCATCTATCTTAAGTGTCTATAATGTCCATCTATCCATGATAAAGAAGGGACTAGGAAAAACCCATAGGTAAACTAAAAGACCGAAGGGGAATACATCCGATAGAAGAAGGGAGTCTAATTCCTATACTGAAGAAGTAGATGAGCATTAGAGAAGCCCCTATGGGATTTTTGTTCATGTATTTCCATGAACTCACAAGTTTCCATCAAGACGCCTTTTTGCTTTGATGTTATATATTGCAACGGCTACTCCCCGAACATGTCGAATTTACTATTAAATTTTTATTTGCTTCTTATTTTGCTGGGGGTAATAAACAAAGGTAGGCTTTTGCTGCACCTTACTATTGGTATCTTTCATTCATTGTCAAATGGTCCTCATGCATTGATGGAGGCGAAAGTTATTGAGGAACTCTTGTGCAGAGTTATTTTGAGGAGACATGATCCCAATGGTTTTATGTAGAGATGATAGATTTGTTTTCCATGACCATACGTAGTTTTGGTAGAGTTCATAGTTCTAGGGCTAGGGGCACCCCATTATTTTTTGAGTGCCATAGCAAGCATCCCTTTTAATTGCAAAGCCATCAGTCGCTAGGATTGAACCCATGATTCGTTAAAGCAAATCCAATTCCAATGCTAGGTGCAGGGTCTTCTCTTGTTGGAGTTAAAGACTGAGTTTTCCGGGTTATAGTAACGGAGGGAAAATTAAAGACAAGGGTGGTAGAAATAGCATCCAAGCCATCCTCTTAGCCAATTATAGACAAAGCACATCAGTACAAGCAATTGATCCCCCAAAGTAAAGGGATTTCCTTGAAGGCTTCAACAAACATGCTCTAATACCATGTTAAAAATCAGACCATGGTAATCATATGATGCTCTCAAGAATTTAACCTAAAACTTAAAACGACAATAATAATAAAAACTATAAAGTACATTAACCTACAAACACAAACTACTAATAATATGAACAACAAGCACACAAAATCTGTATTCTCAAAACAACATCATTGTTTTTGTATTAAATCTAACTATGAGTAAACTAAACACAGTGCTTCTAAAAATAAAACTCTAACATGAATGAATCTTTCGTTATTGCCATATGCGACACATAGAAGGAACCATAATAATTATCTCATCATTAATTCAAAGACTGCCTAGGTTATATTTGGAATTTCAATATTCTTTGCCTCTTTTTCCTGTTGAAGGTTCACAAATTTATCCCCAAACAATCTCCTGTTATTGTTTGAAGCCATAGTGCACTTAACATGTTTGACAATATCAAATTCTAGGGTAAACAATGCAGTCTACAATAACTACAAATTATATCACTTGGATTTTATAGGAATCAGAAAATGAGAGACAATTCCAGAACATTTGATAACTTAAAATACTCCAATCCTTAAGTAAATCACTACCACAAGGTTGAATATCCACTACATATATCGATGTTTTTCCTATATTTGTGTGTGAATGTGTTTAGTTGATGTTGTTGTTGGTTTATATGTTTAAAAAACATAAAAAGTGAATTTATTTTGTATTTTTTAATGCTTGCAGTAGTTTGCCAATTTTTTCACTGATGTTACGAAGAAGTTGTATTTCAACCCCGCCGTCATTTTTTTGTTGATGATGATTTTTTCAAGAATGGGTATACTATCATATGAGCAAGTTATTACCAGGATATGCATGTGTAGTATTTTGTCAATATATGTAAAAGGTAGTGTTGTATTAGCACGATCATTCATATTTTTAATTCAAGGTACAAATAAACAGAGAAGACATGGGTAAAGTTCATTAGTTCTTAAAGTAAACGAGTTCCAACTGCAGTATTTTTGACACCTTATCTCTCCTCTTTTGTACTAGCTCTCCCTAATTTTTTCCAGGCCATAGCTTCATTAAGGTGCTAACTGATGCAACCACTAAAAAGAAAGTCATCTAGGAATGGACCAACATCCTGCTTTGTTAAAAGACCGGTTGAGCTTCCACATGGAGCATCCCACAAGGGATTAGATTTCATCTACCACTGGCAATCAATGAAGTGGGTAATATACACATGTGTTCCATAGCGCTTCCGTGAATGCCATGTGGGGAACAGAAATGAGGGAAGTTGCACAAAATATTTGAATATGCAATAAGCACACTATGCAATAGATAAAACTTGACTGAAATGAATATATAGAAAGTCGCATAGGTAGGTAAACCAATATATAGAAGTTTGTAATTGAAGACTTTTCATCAGGCTATGATCCATATTTTTTTGTAAGCATATGAAAGTTTTCACAAACATGAGACAAAAATCTGATCCTTGAATCCAATGACAAGTAAAAAGTTCCTTTACCAAGTCATCATTGTGATTGCAGATCATCATGCCTCACTCTGAAACTTACTTCAGATTAATTTTTACATATATTTTAATATCCAATGTTTTAATGCTTAAATAAGAATCTGTGATGTCATAATGAAGAAGCATTGCTCAGTGCAATGGCCTAATTGAAAAGAACCGCCATGGTCATCTTACAGCTTAGATGAACAATGTCCAAAGCAACAGTTCATACCATTCTTCACATAAAATCAGAAACAAAAGCATTCCACCAAACAATTTTAAAACTTTGATGCCAGAATCCTTAAATAAGAATCTATAATGTAATAAACAAAAATCATTGGTTGGTGAGATGATCTGAAGGGAAAAAGACCCATGCTTCTCTTACGGTTTACATGAAGAATTTCAAAGCAACAGCTTATAACTTCACATTACTCAAGATCTCATACTAGAGCATTTCATATCACCTGTAATGCTTCTGTATTGAGGACATTCCTGTCATAGAGACAGGTGTCAGCCATGAAGTAGCCATAGCAACAGTTGATGCTACTGCCACAGGAGAGTAATAAATGTCAAGTAAAATTGGTAGGATAAGTTGCATGTTAAACAAGAAAATATAACATGCCTTTGTAATACTTACAACTCTAGTCTCAAGAAAGTAGAAAGTGACCGTAGTCCATATACATTACCCCAAGTGAGGAAATCCTGAAGTCCAACCAGACATTCCTATGGAAACAGGTAATTGTGTGCTTGGAGAATTACTTTTTGTGGTGGCCATTGTTAAAACATTTGAATCTAGATCCCAAAAGAGCCATATTAATAAGACTTGAATCATCAGATGCAAGAAATTGAAGAAACAATGCAAAAGTAAAACATTATTTACACAATATTAGACCTATCTGACATCCACCCTATCATATTAAACACCTTCAGATAGAACAAACATGCCAACTCTATCTACCCTCTGGGTGCTTAAATCACCTTTGACAATTTTCCTTGTTCCCTTAACTGCTTGCTTAGCCATTTCCTGCTTGCCCCCATCCTTTAAAGAATCTATCTTCTTGTTTTTCTCTCTAAATATGCTACTATACTTTTCAGGTGTCCACTCATTGCATTCATCATATTCTATATTCTGAATTAGTTTTTTATTTTCGTTTTCAAATTCCATGTTCTTCGAAGTTTCCACTTTATTTCTCTCCTCTACTAAACTAATTTCTCCTACAGGAATGGTTTCCAAGTCCATATGCCAAGAAATCACGTGTCAATGTTAGAATTTTATTAGCATGAAGATGTCTTGACAAAAAATACACTTGTTAACACTGTTTGAATATCCATAGTTCATAATTCAATACTAGCCCCCTTTAGTGACGCTGACATGAAATAAGCATTTAGAAGCTATTTATAGCTGAGCATATCAAGAAATCTATTGCAGATGGATAAAACTTTTCTTTCTCCTTTGCATTAGGCATGTTTGAATCAAGAGTGTTGGTGGCCTTGCCAATATCTTTCGGAGGTGACTGCCATAAAAAAAGCAACCAAATGCACAAGCTATAAGCAAAATCAACCAAATATATATACAAAATTAAATGAGTCTAATAGTCATAAACTTAATCCCTTATCAATGTAGATGCATTTATCATTTTATTATGTACAATTCTGTATGAAAACAAATCAACGTCATTTTAAAGGAAACATAGCAATCAAGGCCTGCTACGAAAATAAGTGAAAGAAGGAAATAAAACATACCATCAAATCTATATCAATTTTGTTCTAATCACCACAGTCCATTGGATTCAATTTTAATGCTCTGTAATCAATTTCAGAACAAATAGTTAGACAAAAATGTTGGCATCAATGACATCTTAGTGCATTGATAGACTAGCCAGTTTTCAGTTTTTAGTATACAGAGTGCTGATATAACACAAAGGTACATCCAACAATCACTTAGAAAACTGGTCATATGTGATCCATAAATTTTTTGCATTAAATAGATTGCTAGAGACTTGGGATGAATATATGCATGTTGATCTGCATCCTCTAAACAATGCTAGAACATGTGAACCTAATAAGTACAGGGCATACCTTTGAACCATAACTAAAAACTTAGTTAAAATAAAATAAAATAAAAAAGAAATGGGTGGATAGGACTTGCCTCTTCTTGTGCTCTTCTTCATGTACAACTTCTTCCATAACAAGGTTTTCTATAAGTTCAATATCCACATGCATTGGGCCATCCTCTAAACAATGCTAGAACATGTGAAACTAATAAGTACAAGGCATACCTTTGAACCATAACTGAAAACTTAGTTAAAATAAAAGAAAAGAAAAGAAAAATGGTTGGATAGGACTTGCCTCTTCTTGTGCTCTTCTTCATGTACAACTTCTTCCATAACAAGGTTTTCTGTAAGTTCAATATCCACAACTTCTTTTTCCTCAGCAGTTGAATGGTTCTCTGAATCAGCTTTGGTGTTAGCCATCAAGCCTATCACAGTTGGAACTAATGTTACTCCTTGAGGACTTAATTTCAATTCCATGTCTTATAGGCCTTTGTTGAAATGGAAACAGAGATGTTGCTGACCAACAACCATTTCTGGTGACCAACAAAGATCTGAAATTGGCGTGGGTCCTTCTTCCTTTGTTTTAGATCTCATTCGATGAGGTTTTCTTTTCATAGCTGCATATCTAAGATCATAATATTCTTCTGTATTATTATGCAGCAGATGAACCCAATTTTAGAACAGATTACAATGTGATAGATAATAGACCAAGTGAGATTTGACATGGATGCTAAAAAACCATGCCTGAAATGAGATCTAGATAGAAGCTGAAACAAAAAAAACATCCTTTTTCTTATTTTTAACATATGATAGGGGCCTAGGGCATTATGTCTAGCAAAATTGAAATATTACCAGTGTTTAATTCCTACTACCTAGGAGTCAATTTATCTTTAGTTCAACATTTATTTTTGTTCATATTCACTCATCAAACATGCGTTGATATTTTGTAACAAACCAACATTTATGGTTTTATTTTCTATTTCCATTATTATTCTTGTTTTTTATTTTATAAATCTGTTTATTTTGATAATATTGAAAGTTCAGAGATGTTTGTGCCATTCATTGCTGGTTCATTTCTTTGAGATGAGCTACAATTGCTATAATATTTTTAGTTTAATCTATGCAGCATTTTGGTGCCTCCCCCTTGCCTACTTATGAACCTATTTTTGATTGGGAGAATGAGAGGTCCTACATCTTTGGACTGAGAACACCAGAAGGTCCACCAACTATATGTGGCAGGTTTTGTGTTTACTTGATGTAGTGGCAATATGCACTTGTCTTAACTTTCACATGAAGGCATTCTTTATGAAAAAATTTCAAAGGCCACATGTCTTCTTGAAGTTCATAACTGATATCTTTCAATTGACATGCCATTGTTGTTTATGCCCATATTTTTTGATATAATGTATCTGAATGGTTTTCAGTGGACTCAAGATATACATCAAGGCTTTATCTTTGGCCTTTCAAGCAGGTTTTGTTGGTGATTTCAATGAGTAGAATAGCCATCCGTCTCTCAGAGCTTCGTTAACTATGTAATAAAGCATGAAATGCAGAGATTGATTAGAATATATCATTCATTTTCAGCATACATGTTTTAATATTTCAAGTTGATATATTACCTTTGGTATCCATGGTATTGAAACTCTCATCCTAATACACATAGACATGTCTATATTTATGTCTTGTTCCAACCATTTGAGGGGATTCATATGTTGGAGAATGAGGTCTGTTGTCACTTCAACGAAAGGACAATATGCACTTGTCTTCACTTTCACATGAAGGCATTCTTTATGCTAATTTTTCAAAGACCACATGTCTTCTTGAAGTTCATAACTGTGTTTACTTGATGTAGTGGCAATATGCACTTGTCTTCACTTTCACATGAAGGCATTCTTTTTGCAAATTTTTCAAAGGACACATGTCTTCTTGAATTTCATAACTGATATCTTTCAATTGACATGCCATTGTTGTTTCTGCCCGTATATTTTGATATAATGTATCTGAATGGTTTTTAGTGGACTCAAGATATACATCAAGGCTTTATTGTTGTTCTTTCAAGCATGTTTTGTTGGTGAGTTCAATGAGTAGAACAACCATTCATCTCTCAGAGATTCATTAACTATGTAATAAAGCATGAAATGCAGAGATTTATTAGAATACATCATTCATTTTCAGCACACATGTCTTACTATTTCAAGTTGATATATTACCTTTGGTATCCATGATACTAAAACTCTCATCCTAACACACATAGACATGTCTATATGTATGTCTTGTTCCAACCATTTGAGGGGATTCATATGTTGGAGAATGAGGTATGTTGTCACTTCAATGAAAGGACAAACTTCTAATATGTGTTGTTCCTATGAGAGATTTAATTTCTCAGATGGTAAGAACTTTTGTTTTAGGAAACTGTTTGAAGTTTTCTGCCTCTTGCCAGAGCCTTTTTGTGGTACAATATGTTTATATCATAGAGAAAGGAGAGAATAACTGACAGAGGACTTCTATTTCCAGTTCTTTCCCAATGAAATGCAAGATGTAAGTACCGTTCAATTTTTCCTATTACGAGAGCAATTGATTTGATTGATTTTTATTTAGTTAGTTACCTCATTTTATTTCCTGTTCTTAGTTCATTATGCCTGAATGTTATTGGAACCCTTCTTATCTGCTGCATAGCCATTTTTGAAATAATATATTGATGTCAGACCAATAATTTTTTATCTTGGTTTTATTTTCGAAGATTGACTGATGACAAGATGTTTACGATAATATGCCAGGGTATGATGCCAACACCGTGCTATCTTTTCTTTGGACTCCCCATGTAAGTACATTTCCATCAAATGTATCTTCCTTTTCAATTGTTTCCTTGTTTGATGAAGTTTACTTAACATTCTTTTCTCAGTGCTAAATTTTTCAGCATGGTTGTGTCAGTGACGGTGTTTCTTGATCTTGAATTTTGGACTCATATATTTATGCCAGTATAATTTAGATGTTTTGTTTCAATTTGAGTTTTCCTTGAATAAATGGAAGTTGTATTTCTCTTTGAAATATCATATAAATATTATATTCTTCACGATGTGACATTCCATTGATGTTCTATTTTAGTGCCTTTTGCTTTAGAGGATGGTTGAGCAATTTTTTTATTTATTTTTTGTAGTTATTTAATATCATTGTCTTGTTGAATTTCAAAATTATTCAATATGTAGTTTTTAGATCCCACGAAATTCTCCAAACTTTCCCAAGCATATGCCTCAAGACTTCTACATTTCTTTGTTGAGTTTGAGGATTTTGAGAAAACCCAAATGTAGCCCTATCCTGTGAGGATGCTGATACATTGTTGATACGTATATGTAACCCAGGAAATGCACCCGAGAAGACGACAAATCTGTTATCATTTTTTGCAAAATTTTGTTGTTAGGTCTCATATAGTGGTACACTTACGGTTTCTAGGTAATAGTGATTTTTGCAATCCCATTAAGCCAACTTATTGAATTTTGTTGAAAATTCCTAGAAAAGGTTTATGGATTTCATAACCTGCTTGATCATATATTGTGAACTTATAAAATCTATCATCCTTTGCTGACCATTAGATACTCAAAGTTGTGTATTGATCCTTTTTACCATTATAGAGGAATCTGTAAGTTAGGTTCCCAAATTGTTAAAGGGTGCTAGCTAAATGGAAGAGCACCTGCCTTACAAGTAGGAAGTTGGTGGTTGGATTCCTCCATGGCCTAATGATATTATAATACCGGTTAAAAACAACTATATTAGTAAGCAAAAAATAAGAGATAAGTGACCAAACAATGAGAGATAAGTGACCAAACAAAATAACCAAAATTCGTATATAAAACTACTAAAAATGACTAAATTAGTGACAAAAAAATGAGAGAAGCGAAACTAGGCATTAAAAAGGATGCAACACATGGCGCTAATGATGAAGCCAAACATGGCGTTGATATGGTAGCAAAATAAGATGCGAAACTAGGCATTAAAAATGACGCAACATGTGGTTCTAATGATGAAGCCAAACATGGCATTGATATGGTAGCAAAATAAGACGTTACTTTGGATGCAAAACATGGCGCTACATAGGAAGCAAAATATGGGGCAACAATAGAAGCAATATTTGGCATCATTTTGGTAGTGAAACCTGATGCAAACAAAGAAGCAAAAATTGGTGCAAATTTGGAAGCAAAAATTGGCACATATTTGGAAGTAAAACATGGTGCAATATCGGATGCTAAAGTGGTAGAAAAAATGGATGCAATATTGGATGCTAATTTGGATGCTAACATGGTGATATTAAGGATGCAAATATGGTGCTAACGGGGATGCCATTTAAGAATCAAAAGCAAACACTCGCTGGGATGCAAAATAGGATGTTATTTAGGAAGCAAACCTTGACGTTGTTTAGGAAGCAAAGTTTGACGCTATTCTGGAAGCAAAAAAATAGACGCTATTTTGGACGTTATAAAGGATGTTATCTAGGAAGCAAAAAAAGACATTTTTTGAGATGCTTTAAGTTTTGTCCATGACGCATCCCATTTAGCATCTATTTTGACCACTCAATGTAAAAAACAATTACACAAAAAAGGGACGCTAAATGGGACGCTAATTCCAGGATTTGTTGTAGTGATAAAAGGCTATTGATACTTAAGAAGAGTTATATTATGGACTGTTAGAGAATAGTTAAACCTCTTAGAGAGGTAGTTGGGGTGTTGTGGTATAAGAAGAAGAATCACTGAGAAAGTGACCAGGCCTTGAAGAACATCACAGAGAATGGAAATCTCATAGAGAACCTCTCCAGATAGAAGAAGATTCTTGAAGTCAACAAATATTAAAGATTGAAAGAAAAGATGGGACTTTCTTTATACATGATTTTACACACTTGATATATAATGTTGCATATGGTGGATATGGAATCCATTATTTTGAGTTTAGAGAAACTGCATTCTGGATTAGATGATGCTACTATGTGTAAGTAGTTGGTTTGTATCTAAGTAGACATGTTGTATTTATGCTTATTAACTAAGCATATGTTTGAGTACCTTTGAGGTACATTAGAATAGGCTCTTTATTGTATTTGATACATGGTAGAACTATTGTTCTATCGAGCTATTGTTTTAGCTTGATATAAGATATGTATATTGTGGTTAGTATTACATAAGCTAAATGTATTTTTTGGATAGTATTACTTGATGAGGAGTAGTGTATATTGGGATGATACCTACTAGGGTGAAAGACTTGAAGCCTACATTTATTAGGTGTTAATAGTCAATCTTTTTGAAAAACCCTATGTGTTATGATATAACACGTTGAGATATATTTTTACTTCATTGAAGTCGTGGTCCTATGAAGAAGAGATTTCAGTACATAGATACTAATGAGTAGATTGCAAATTTGTGGACAAGCCGTTGTAAGTGATGAAGTTGAGATACTTCTTAGATAGGCTTGGTATGGCAGGAAATTCCCGGTAAAGCAGAGGATGTCTCCCTTGTTGAGAGGGAGTGTTGATTGTACAACATAAAGAGTCATTCTCCAAGACTTGTGTGGTATCAAATCAGGACATTATGCTGTATCAAGTCCTAAGTATACTCATATGATTGAGGTGGTGATGTTGTATTGTAGATCTTGTTAGTAATATCAAGATGAGTCTTGTGAGTAATATAAAGACTGGTCTTGTGTTGTATCAAGACGGTGGACTTGTGTTGTATCAATTCAATGATTCTCATAGGTGGTACCCTATGAGAATGGATCTCTAATTGTGGAGATGATCTTTTGTTGTATCAAGATTGAAGTCTTGTGTTGTATCAAGATTATGGACCCCCATTTGTTGAGTTGTTTATACTATGTGATATATTGCTAGCCATGGTCACTAAGCTCTGCAAGTCTCCTTTAGGGATTAGCTACCCCTAGAGTGAATTACTTTAGCATATGATTTATGGCCCAGGGTAATATATATGATCATCAGTATGTATGGAATAATTATTCTGAGTCTGATATAATAAGATGGATAAATAATACACATATGGACCATGTATTAATTATTTAATGATAATGAGGTAAATCATAGAGAAAGAGAATTTGAATTGCCCATGATGAATGTATGAGTGAACTCAAGTTATAAAGCTTCAGTAAAATATGAATGCCTTAATCAATGCCTTAGTCAAAGCATCAGTTGAACTAATAATGAATGTAATCAATTAAGTAAAGAAGAGCTTAATGTTCATCAATCTACATTTATCAACTAACTAAAGAGATCCATTCAAAAGTTAATAACAGAAATTGTGCATGATGGCACTAAGAGTAAAGCACTCATGACACTTAAGTTAGCTTGTTAACTAAGTGATTAGAAATAATTTAACATTTAGTTCAAGTAAGTTATCATTAAGTTCAAGTAAGTTAACATTCATTTCAATTCTTTTAACATTAAGTTCAAGTAAGTTAACATTCAACTCAATTCACTTAACATTAAGTTCAAGTAAGGTAACATTTAGGTCAAGTCAATTAAAATTTAGTTCAAGCAAGTTAAAATTCGGTACAATTCAGTTAACATTCAATTCAATCCAGTTAATGCTCAGTTCAAGTAAAGTTAACATTTAGTTCAATTCGGTTAACATTCAGTTCAAGTTAGTTCATTTTCAGTTCAAGACAATGGACATTCAATTAAAGCTAACTGAGGAAAGGAAGGGCGCTTATGTTTGCATGGAGGTAGTTCTAATTAGATCCTCATTATGGATAAACTATGTTGTCCTCTTAGTATGTTTCCTGAGCCTCCTATGCACTACCTTCTGCATGCTAGGTTTTTTGACTTGTTATTAATATGTTAGGCATATAGCAAGTTCAATAAAGTTGCATACAATTGTTTTTTCAAGGTTACATTGGATCTCTCTTCTCTACTTCTATGGTGATATCTCTTATTGGAAAATATGTTTATGTGTTGTAAACCATGCTCTACAAATCTATCTATCATAGTCAAAGAATTGTTGGGTTTTTCATCCTCCGTCTTTGGAGGGTTTTCTAAGGGTATATCTTGTCTCTCATGGTTGATTGATTTATATGGATTATTTATGGAGCTAATTTATTTGGTTGATTTATTGAGATGATTTATGTGGTTGATTTATGAGATTCATATGTGCTGAAATTGATCGATAAAAGTTTTAAAGTTCACGTGATCCAACCAGTAGTTGACATGTTGTCAAAATTCGACAAAGTCTAGCACTTTGAATACTTCAACTTCTTCAACAGGTTCAACATCAGCTTTGACAAGTCCAAACCTCAACATAACCAACCTCAACAAATATCGATAGATTCTGCACTCGACATACAACATCTTGACATGCCTTGTCGGCACCTACCAAACTTCGACGGATTGAATCTATGTCATCTACAATGGTTGAACTTCCGAACCATTATAACTTCTTGTAACTGAATGTAAAAGGTAGTCACCCAAGCATATAGACATCCTAAATAAACATGTACATTATTGCAACAAATAAAAAACTAACCTTCATAGAGAAGAAGTAATAATAGAAATTGGCTCGAATTCTTGCATATTGTCTGTGTGCTTACTTTTTGTTGATATAGCGTATTTCCTTATTTCCTTGTTCTTTTCTAATCTTACGACATAAGAGTTCTTGAATCATTTAGTCGACTGTCATCCCCAGAGTGCACCTGGGCATAACCTGTATCATTGGTATCATAGCTTGATCTTGTTCAAAGCCTAAGTTACATCAGTACTTCCATCGAAGTATTTAACTTATTCATGTTCAAACACGCTTGCAAACTCGATAAAACAAGAAGACACTTATTTTGACTTCAAAAAAGATGGTCGAAGAAGCAGACAATAGACATGCAACTCAAGAGACAAAACAACTCATAGAAAAAGAATTAGCTCACCAGTGGACCAGAATGTTTTCCTAGTTCAGCGAGATTCTCATGCAATTTGCTTCAAACTCTGGGGAATATTTGAATAAACCACACTCTGATAAGATCAACCCCTTCAAAGTGAAAATGAATTTAGACATACCGAATCTTGAAGGAAATATTGACACGGAATCCGTCGACAATTGGGTACAAAAACTGGAATCTTACTACTCTGTGAGTCAACTCTCTGAAGCAGAAAAGATCACCATTGCATCCTTAAAGATGTCAATCTCCATACACTGCTGGTGGGAAAACTTATTGACAAACATGGAAAAAGAAGGCGACCCCATAGACACATGGGTAAAAATTTTTGAGTATGTCCAAAAGGAGTTCTACCCACCCAAGTATCTTGAACAATAGTATAAGAAGTGGCAGCAACTAAGGCAATGGAAAAACTAGTATGTGCAGAGTTATACTGATGATTTTTATCGACTCGTGGCTAGACTTGTCATCCAAGAAGAAGAGAAATTGTTTGTCTTGAAGTACATCAATGAATTATCCCCATACATTCAACAAGATATGGAGTTTCTGACTATTAGTACACTTGCGGATGCATTTCATTACGTCGTCAAGCTTGAAGCCAAACAAAAAGGACAAGCACGTTTAACAAATAAGCCAACAGGTCGAACATCCGACAAGAAGTCATCGTTCGTCTTCGACAAGTCAAAGAACCCTTCTCAACCGACTCTGCTAAATCCTGATCATCAAAATAAGAAATTTCAGAAATATCAGAGGGATCGCAACAAACAAGCTCCTACCGAGAAATGGTGTGATTATCACAATTCATCATGGCATGATACGTCATAATGCAAAGCATGGAAGACATTTTTGGAAAAATTGTCGACATCTAACTTGTCCAATAGGACCCTGGTAGAATATTATCCAGATGCAACAAACCTCTTATATTTGACATTGACCATTCCTATAGCCTCGACTTTCGTTGATGAGGAGGAACGAGAATGCCTATTCCATACACAGATATGGGTTCAAAAAAATCCATTACATCTAATTATGGATAATGTTATCCATAAGAACTTTGATTCTGAAGAGCTTGTGAAGAAATTAAGTCTTATCACCACTCCACATATGCAACCTTACAATATCGGTTGGATGAAGGATGGACAAGAACTAAGAATCACATGCCAATGCAGACTCACCTACTTCATTAAGCCTTTTGAAAATGAAGTACTCTATGACATGGCACTGCTTTCCGTAATTGATGTCTTGTTTGGGAAACCTTACTTGTGGGATCGACATGGTACATATCATTCATAGCCTCATAAGGTGATTATCAAAATATGATTTCAGTGGTATGGCATACCAGAGCGACAACCCACATCGACGGTTTCTATGATATCTGCCAAACAAATAAAGAAGCTTATCAACCATGCTCAAAAGTTCAGATTAATTATGATAAAGCCTCAACATTCCAGAAATATTGAGGAAACGAGTCAACTCACCGACCAGTTCAACTCTCGACAACAACAACAGATCAACAATATTCTTGAGGAATACCAAAACGTATTTCAAGATTCGAACAGAGTACCTCTGCATTGTCAGGTAAAACACTCCATTGAACTTGTTCCCGGTTCTTCATTACCTAATGCATTGTTTTACAGACAATCCATTCTCGAGAATGAAGAGATTTGCAGGAAAATACAGGATTTGATTGATAAGGTTTATATTCTCCCCATCTCTTCTCCTTGTGGAAGTCTAGTCGTCCTAGTTCCAAAGAAATATGGGACTTGGAGCATGTGCATCGACTATCAGGCTCTCAACAAAATTTTAGTAAATAACATATACCCTCTTCCATGGATAGATGAACTCATTGACAGCCTTAAAGGTGCTAAGTTCTTTACAAAACTCAACCTCAAGGTAGGATATCATCAAATTCTGATCGAGACCTCCATTGTATGGAAAATGACTTTCAATACCAAGGAAGGAGTGTTTGAATGGTTAGTCATGCCTTTTGGCTTAACCAATTCACCTGCAACCTTCATGAGATATATGGATGACCTTCTATGACCTTTCATCGATAATTGTGTCATTGTCTACTCGATGATATCTTGATTTTCAATTTTCAGTGGATTATGGGAAGAACATGTCAAACAACTTTGAAAGTCTTTGACACTCTCTAGAAACATCGACTATATCTGAACATGGACAAATGCTCATTTGTGATGAACAACATCAAATATTTGGTGTATGTAATTGAATCTATAGGCATTCATGTTGACCTAGAAAAAAATTTAGATCCTCAAATATTGGCCCATTCCTTAAAACATTCATGAAATAAGAATTTTTTTTGGTTTGGATAATTTTGATCAACGGTTCATACTTGTCTTCAGTCACATCGCATGGAATTTGAATCAGTTGACTAAAGGAAATGGGAAAAATGTCTTTAAATGCACACCGACAAAACAACAAGCTTTTGAACAACTCAAGAACAAGATTTGTACTGCACTAGTACTTGTGTTACCTGATTTGCCTCAACCTTTTGACATTGAGAAGGATGCATCGGACTATTCTCTTAGCACAGTGATCACTCAGTTAGGTCACCCATTCACATTTCATTTCAAAACTTTCAACAAAAATGTTAGAAGGTATTCAACATATGTAAAAGAACTGTACTCCATTGTGCAAGATCTTAAAAAATGGAGACACTACATTCTTGGCAAGGAGACGGTCATCCTCATTGACCATAAACCTTTATAGTTCGCTCTATCCCAGTCAAAACTACAGACAACCTGAAAAATCAAGTGGATTAATTACCTACAATAATTTTAGTTGGTAATTAAGTATCAAAAAGGCAAATCCAATGCCACAATCGATTGTCTCAGCTAACCACCCATTACTCTATTGTCTACAATGATGAGTATGCAGGTTTATGACACCACTACTTGGCCACAATTGTATTTGGTATATTGTGACTTCTCATCAATTTATTGAAAGCTCCATACCGACACACTATATACTACTGACTACTTCCTGAAGTACACCTTGCTATACAATCTTGTACGACTTTGTGTACTGACCGGTGAGCACCGACATAAGCTCATTTTGGATGCACACTACAACAATACTGCGGGACATTTTGGAGTCACAAAAACACTTGTTATCCTCCTAAATTATTTTTACCGGCCTTCACTTAATTATGATGTCAACAAGTACATTCGATTGCATGTGGTTTGTGCCATTGCTAAACCGCCGAATTGATGGAAAGGACTGTACACACCCCTTCCAATTCCTAATTAACCATGGGAATCTATTTCTATGGACTACTTGATGGGATATCCTACTAACAAACATCAACATGACACGATCTTAGTAGTATTCGATATATTTTCCAAGATGGCTATCCTCATACCATGCAAGAAGACTACGACAACACAATAGACTACTCATATCTTCTTTGAACATGTGTGGAAACATTATGACCTCCCAATGACCATTATTTTCGACAGAGATTCTAAATTTTTCAGCTCCTTTTGGAAAAATCTCTGGAAACAACTCGACACGATACTTTCTTTTTTGACATCCTTCCATCTGCATACAGACAGACAAGCGAAAGTTGTAAATCACTTGGTAGTAAAACCGATTCACATGTACAACCACAAGCATCGTTGAACATGGGATGATAGCCTTCCATACATACAACACAACTACAATCATTCTCAACACAGTTCTATGGGAAAGAGTCCATTTGAGATCTATTATGTATTTCAACCCTCGGTGCCTATCGACTTGATCAGTTCCTCGACACAGTCGAATGACATCGACCAACTTCGAAGGAAGAGAAGCGGAGAAAGCATTGAAGTTCAAAGATCAAATCTACAACATCTAGAAGCTAGCAAAGGAAATGTATCAATGAGTTAATGAAAAATCTAAGGCCCGACATGAGAAGCATCATATTCCTCCCGCATTCCAAATTAGGGATCATATATGGTTACACCTAAAGAAGGAGCACTTCATTGGTCCACACATAAAGTTAACCTTTGCGATATGGTCCATATAGTATCCTTAAGCATATTAGAGAAAATGCTTTTCAGCTCGACATTTCTGCATGCCTTGGACTACATCTAGTTTTCAATGTAAATCTACTTCGACCATACCATGCACCATTTTTGGAACATAATGAATTGCAGATAGCAGAACCCAAATACATCCATCAAGATGTTCATGAACCTCTTCTTTGCGACACCATTATGGGACGACGCAGATGCCATACAAGGACAAACACCATTCTGTTGTTTCAAGTGGCTAAAGCTAAATAAATCCTCACACAAGGAAAATGGTACTCTTCTACTGAAATAGCCAACAAATTTCCTCACCTGAACAAATACACAATGGAGACCATTGTTTCTTAAGGAAGGAGGAATGATCCAACCAATAATTGACATGTTGTCGAACTTCGACAAAGTCTATCACTTAGACAACTTCGACTACTTCAACTTCTTCAATAAGTTTAGCATCGGATTTGACAAGTCTGAACCTCGACATAACTGACCTCGACAAATCTCAACAGATTATGCACTCGACATACAACATCTTGACATGCCTTGTCGGCACCTATTGAACTTCAACATATTGAATCTCTATCGTCTGCGACGGTTGAACTTATGAACCGTTATAAATTCTTGTAACCGAACATAACGGGTAGTCACCCAAGCATCTCAACAACCTCTATAAACATGTACATTATTGTAACAAAAAAAACCAACCTTCATAGAGAAGAAGTAATAATAGAAATTGGTTAGAATTATTGCATATTTTTGGTGTGCTTACTTTATGTCGATATAGTGTATTTCATGCTTTCCTTGTTCTTTTCTAAGCTTCCTCCATAAGAGTGATCGACTCATTCAGTCAACTATTATCCCTAGAGTGCACCTGGGCATGACCTGGATCATCAAGATTCTCCAATTTTTCTCAAACATCAACACATGTGTTAATTTTTAATCCATAGATTCCTATCATTTTTCCAATGCATATGTTAATCCATTTGGACTCAACTACCATTGTTTATTAAATACACAATAAAATAAAAGAAGGGCATATTATATGTGTTAAATTTTTGACATGGCTTTAATTTCATAGCAGTGACAATTTTCTTTTAAAATTTTAATTGACTTGTATAAAATATTAGCAGTATTAAATTGTACTAGCAGTAGTTAAAATTCCGAGATAGATAGAAGGAATAGAAGAACATTAAACAAACATCCAAAAGTACACAAATGTTTACCCTGGGTAAAATATTTTTAAGGAATAAAAACACCAGCAATGAAAATATTCCTTATTGTGAGATGATTGAGTTTGTACATGAGAAGATAAAATAACATACCTTTTACATTAAGAATTTACTTTCCTTTAGGGCACACAGATCAAGAGAGTTTTATTGTAGGTGATAAACTGAACTTTGAGTGGTATAATTGTTGCCACAAATCATAGTTTCACACCCTAACAATTTTCTTGTTAATTTGACCTTATGCTTCTTGTTTTATGCCTTTGGATGCCACATCATATTGATGTAAGCCCTTGTAAGGGCTGTCGTGAACTGTAGGTTCCCTAGAAGGGAATATGAGTCTTGGAACAAGCCCTAAACATAGTTGAGACAACAAAAGAAAGGCCCTAGTAGGGATCTCGTGAGATAGAGGAGACCTAACAAGGCTTGAACCAATACTTCAATAGTTATGGTTGCCTTCAAGAACAAGAACCAAATTGTCACGAGATTGAGAGAGAGAAAACAACAACAAAGAACCTTATGAATTGTCTTTGAGATCAGAGATGAAGCGATCATATGATGATGAACAAGTGAATATTATTCTTTAATTATAGTTTCTCATGGAGAGGCAAGTCCATAAGTTAAGGAGACTAGCCTAAGGGGATTTCAATATTTTTGGTCTTTTTGAATTTTTGAGGTCCTTTGACTTTTAGACCTTTTAATATTTTGATCTTTAGTCTTTTGAACTTTTTAATATTTAGTGGGTACTTGGTCCTTTACAACTGGGTACATGGACCAACTCTGTGGGTTCTTGGACTCTCATTGGGTTTCTTCATCCTTCAAGTGGTTTCATGACCACAACTAGTCATATCAAGCATTCTTCTTGATCTTCATGGTCAATACATGTCAACTTGAAGTACATCATCTTAAATAAGGAAGACTTCAATTTTTCATCTTGTTCTCATCACTGTCATAAAGGTAATGTTCTAGGTAGTACATCATCTTAAATAAGGAAGACTTCAATTTTTCATCTTGTTCTCATCACTGTCATAAAGGTAATGTTCTAGGTACTTCAACAAGGGGTGGCTAGGACCTTGTGAAGGACCCATAGCCCAATAACCAAGGAGAGGAGAAACTCACTTTCCTAGACCCAGTCTCGGATTTCATGTTGCCTAACCAAGTTCTTCATCCCCAGGATGAAGTTTAACCGAGGTCAACATCTCGGTAATTGACCAAGTGCCTTCATTCTTAAACAATGGCTCTCAGCCCTAAGATAAGATTCAGTCCTAGACTGAATTATGTTGATCGACCCCTTGGTCCTTGACCACATCTTCCATTCTCCCAAAGAATGGTTCTCATCCCTAGGATGAGTTTCAGTCCCAAAATGAATGTTGATTAATCTCCTGATCCTTGACTAGGTCTTCCATTCTCTCGAAGAATGGATCTCGATGTTGCTCAGAAATAAACACTCCCTCTCAGTAAGAGAGGAATTCTTTGCAGTACCAATATTATCTTGAAAGTACACAAAATTTGTCAATAATAAAGGCTTGGTTAGCACATCTGCAATCTACTCATTTGTACGAATGTACTAAAGTCTCATGGAACCTCTCTAGACCATATCTATGATGAAGTGCTACTTCATCTCAATGTGTTTTGATATGTCACGAAACACTGGATTATCTGAAAGCTTTATGCACTAGTACATATGGCTCAAAAGTTGCACCAAATATCTCCATGGATAAGTTAAAATCAAATTTTTCGTGGATAAATAGATAAAAATTTTGAAAAAATGTTTTGGCCCTCGATAACCGTCGTTGTAGAGATGAACATAAATGTTTGTCACTATAGTGACAAACATTCGTGGAAATAGAGATGAAATCATGCTAATAGCGACGAAAGTGTGGCAATAGCGACGAAATCAAAATTTTTGTTGCTATAACAACGATAAACTTAACATCAACATAAGCGATCATCTACTCTTTCTTATTGTTGAAATTTGATTGTTGTGCATTTTTGCCAGAACCGTCGCGAGAATTTATCTAGAAATACATGTTCTAATTAAGACATATTTCAACAAATTATTTTCTATAGTTGCAACCATTTTTCTGTTGATTGTTCGATCTATGATTTTAAGAGTCCGATACTCGTTTAACACATCAAATTTTTTATCTCCTTCAGTTTCCAAGTTAGTATTTTTAATTTTTTGGCTCCGTTAATGTGTAGGGTCATACATTATAAAGTGAGTCGACTATTCATTTTATCCTCAATACTAATGCCTATATATATTTGTCACTTAGAATTTTATAGATACACATGAATATATATTTTTATTAAAGACCATGGAGGGATATTTAGTAATTAGATTTTTCACTTTCCATGTCACATCCTTTAATTTCATGTCTCCTTTAATATATATATATATATATATATATATATATATATACTTTATTCTATTTACTTATATATTGATTGGGTTTTTTTTGTTCTTATAGGCTATTAGAATGTCAAATAAATATATTGGGGAAGAAAATAATAAGAGGTATGTTGAAATTAAGAGAGCATTGGAGGCGAAGGGTGATGGAAAGTGTTATTTCCCTTACAATGATTGCATGGGTTTGCGAACGAGAATAATTTTAAGAACACCAGATGAAAAACATTGTAAGAAGAAGGGACATGCTAAAGGGGGGTATGAATATCGTCCCTTGGTAAGATGTTATTCATTACATAATGTACTTCTTATAATATTTTTTATCGTGTATTCAAAAACTGTTTTATCATTTTAAATATATGTGTTGTATATTATACACTAATGTTATTACATTGTTTGTATATATAAAGACAATTCCTCCTAAATGTCGATCATCAGAAAGCTATTTTCCACATAATACTAGAAATACTACTTTACAAGGTGAGGAACATAGAGATCAGAATATTGAAGATTGAGTTCTTAATGATCCTATGGATGAAGATGACATTAATGATACAAATGGAGAAGATGAGATAAATAGATTTCTCTAAGACACATTTTCTCCATTGGATCATGAGGAAAACCTCCATGATATTCATGATGTTCCCTTACTCAAGAAGTCCCAAGAACCTCTTTATGAAGGCTCAACAACAAATATTCTATCAGCTATATTGTTGTTGGTGAACTTGAAGGTTTTGAATGGTTTATCAAAAACTTTCTTCACACATCTCCTACGGTATGTAAAGATGGCTATTTTCCTCTATTTTTAGTGTTAATTAATTTGTAAATTATGGCTACACAATATTTATGAATTATATTGTTTACATTTCATTTTTTTGTCAATGTTGCAGATTGTTGGGTGAATTTCTATTACCACCATCAAATAATTTTCCATGCACATGTCAAGGGGTATTCTTTATTATGAAAGAAATTGGAATGGAGTATCAAGCTATTGATGCATGTCCTCATGATCATATTATATATTATGGACAGTATGCATCATAAAAAAAATTCCCACAATGTGAAATTAGTATATATTGAACTGATCAAGTAAAAAAAAATATGCCTCTCAAAGTTCTACATTATATTCCCATAATTCCACGTTTTTGGGGACTATTCATGTGACAAAGTATAGCACAACTTATGGATTACCATGCAAAGAACATAAGTGACGATGGTGTTCTTCGAATGCCTGTAGATAGTTTTGCGTTGAAGAACATCAAAGAGAAATGGCCAATTTTTAAAGATGAACCTCATAATGTTAGACTTTCATTGGCAGCTGGTGGTTTCAATCCATTTGGAGAGATTCGTTCCACTTACTCAGTGTGGCCTATTTTCTTCATAAACAACAACCTTCCTCCTTGGATGTCGATAAAGAGAGAGCACACAATGTTGGAAATGATTATTCCAGGGGTTTTTTTTTAAGTAATTATATATTTCATTAATTTATTTGTTTAATTGCTTCATGAGAACACCTTTTATATAGTGGGACACATAACTAAATAGCATTGTATGTTGAATGATCAATTATGTAAGTACCAAGTTAAAGATATGAATGTATATATTGAGCCTATTATCGATGAGATATTGAGGTTATGGGATGGCATCACTATGTATGACATCTCCAGACCAATAGGGAAAAAAAAAATTCAGTTCCATGGAATACTTGCATGGACAATTCATGACGCTCGCAGGTTAACACATTTTTGTGGTATGTAACTTTATGTTGCATGTCATTAAAATTATATGTTTTTAAGTTAAATATAATGCATGTTTTTTTAAATTAATAATATTTTGATGCTATAACATTAATACATATATGTTGCAGGTATTCAAACAAAGGGAAAATTTGCATGTCCAATATGTGGTCCTAAGATAAAATCTCGTCGTTCAAGAAGTTTAGAAAAGGAGGTGTTTGATGAGTACATGAATTTCCTCCCTAGGAACCATAGGTATCGAAGTACCGAGAAAACAAAATTAAATGGTAAAGAAGAGAATGGAAAGAAACCATGAAGAATGACACCTCACCTATGGAAGTTGGAATATAATAGAAATCATCGAGGTATGCAAATTGTATATATAGCATACATAAACATGTAATATTATGAAATTTATATTTTTCCTAAATTTTATCTACCATGGGTATTGTCATGAATTATTTTTAATTGGTTTTCGTTTATGTTTAATGAATCTCTTTAATGCATGAACGGGATTCCACGAGGAATGAAGAATTATCCCATACAATTTAGTAGGTTGCCTTATTACGAGCACCTACAAATAGCTCATTTGTTCGATACAATTCATATCGGGAATAATGTAACAGAAATGATATGGCAGATATTAGATGGAAGGATTGACAAAGATAATATTGGAAAATTTTGTAGTGACATTGAAGAAGCCAATCACGCATTGAAAAGTGTAATTATTTATAATTCTAGATATGGGGACCAAAATATTAGTCTTCCATGGTTATTGCTAGAGCAACAAAGAAATTCTATAAAAGAGGTCATTCAGAAAATAAGGTTTCCGATGGAGTTTTCGTCGAACATACAAAATAATTTAATGAAAAAAGGTGATTTTGGTAGTGTTAAAACTCATGACTGACATACATTCATTAAGGTAATTGTTTATGCATATAATTTCCATTTAGTAAATATTTTTAGTAATTGTTGTCCCTTATTTGGAAACATTAAATAATGATTTTATTTTAATTGCTACAATACATTCTACCTCTATCTCTCCCATATAGTTTTGACGACAACATAAAACAAGTTATATATGATCTCGGTAAATACATGAGGTAAGTAACAATTTATATGCATGAAAATGTTTTTTCTCTTTATTCCATAGGTTATTAACAAATTGTGTTTTGAAGCCTTGAAATTTATTATATGTGCCTCAATATTCTTGTTGATCATTGGTATTTACTTGCATCATTTGTAGGTGGATTTCATCTAAAGAGATCCATAAATAAGATATTAGGTATTGGAAGAGAGAAATTCCTCATCTAATGTGTGAAATGCAGAAGTATTTACCTCCAACATTTTTCAATCCCCAAGAACAATATCACATACACCAAGTTGTGGAGATTGAATTGTGTGGACCTGTAAACTCAAGGTCAATGTGGATGGTGGAAAGGAATTTGAAGTCATTTATGGATTTTGTTAGACAAAGAGCACGTCCTAAGGGTTCTATGGTGCTGGGCTATATGGTGTATCAATCCATGGTATACATTAGTCAGTATCTTCCAAATTTAGCAAAAAAATATCAACATGCCTTGCATTTAGCATGTCAACTTCATCAAAAAAAATTGAAGAGGAGGTCCTGTTGGGGAAAGGTAGAATGAGGAAGGTGAAAGGTAATTGGATGGCATAGATTTAATTTATTATACAATTAATTTTTCAATTTCATATGTGTGTGTGTGTGTGTGTGTGTGTGTGTAATACTCATGTAATTTTTATTATTCCATCACTATTTTATGGTAAACTTAATTTCCTTTAATGATAGCTAATTTTAAATTCTCAATTGTTATTTTTTCATATAGTTGGTCACGTGTGGGATGCACTAGATTAATACATTGCAAAAAATCTTGATTGGATGAAGGAATGGATAGAACAATGTACATAATTCTATGGTACCTTATCATGGGAAGGGGTCAGTAAATTGATTAAAACAATGCATCGCTATCGAGAAGAATATCCTGGTGAACTTACGCAAAGGGAAATTGATTTATCATGTGGTTTATAAGTTTAAAAGGAATGTATATAATTTACCATGCTCCTTTTCTCATTGTTTCCCATTATATCGATGTATTTATTTCATTTGTGTCTTATATATTTATTTACTAAGTTGAGCATGATGAAATTGATACACCATAAGGCTATGTGGTGCAATGGTCATGAATTTTACATCAAAAAGTTGGATGACAAGAAGAAAACATCTGATTGTGGGATAACTGCAGTTTTTCAAGTCACTAATGTTTCCTCTAGAAGTGACAAGCATCCAGATGTATCTGAAAATAGGTACTATGGTTATTTGGAAGATATAATTGAGTCTAACTTTAAGTCATTTAAAATAGTTATGTTTGAGGTAAAATGGTATAGGATATGAATGAATGAACGTGATCCCAAAAGAACTATTATTGAGCATGCCAATGGATTTGCTATGGCTAATACAAGGGCACTTGAACTGGGTATAGAGCCTTATGTTCTTCCAAGATAATGTGATCAGGTCTTTTACTCAGAGTTTTCAGCTAAATAAAGTTGGTCATACATTGTTAGATATGATCCAAGACAAACAGCAATCAAGTATAATGTGCTAGAGGAAGAAGACAATGTTGAAGAAGAAGGCGATGAATATCTGGATCAGTTGGTTGTCGATGTAGATGTGTCGGATGAAGAATCCGACCAAGAGTATAATCATACAAATGATGCAACATACAATGATGTAGCATACAATGACGTAGTCAGTGATTATATTGATGTTGAATATATAATTGAAAATGACATTGATGATGATGCTGATATGAGCGATCCTTTCAACGATAGTGATTCTGAACCAGATGATGATATAGATGTTGAGTTAGATGAAGAAGAATATCAATGAAATTGTAGCAATGTTGGAATATAGGAGCTAGTATGTGCATGATGGTCCATATGATGATTATTCCAGGTATTTGTTTATGCAACATCTCATTTGTCATATTTGTTACAAATTGTCATAAGTATTTTTTACTTTTACTCATATATATTATGTTGCACATTGTCATATGGTTGTAATAATTATGTATTGTATATGTTTGAATCATCATCATCATAATCATCACCATTACCATCACATTCGTCATCACCATCATCCTCATCATGATCATTGACATCACCCTCATCATCATCAATGCTATAATTATCATGTTATTGATCTCCTATCTTCCTCCCTTCTCAAACCTATGAAAAATCGATTTGATTACAATGATGATGGTGATAACCCTAAATTGTTTATCATCATCAACATCATCTTCATTATCATCATCAATGTTATCATCACCATCATCATCATCATCAACATCGACATCATCCTTATAACCATCATCATCATCGACATCATCCTCATCCTCATATTCATCAATGTTATAATAATCATCATCATCAATGTTATCATCATCGTTTCCATCATCATCATCATATTCTTCTTCTTCTTCTTTATTGTTATCATCAATATCATCATCAATGGTATCATCCCCATCATCAACATCATCATCATCATCATGACGTTCATATTCATTATTATCATTAGTATCATCATCATCGTCATCATCATCATTAGCAGCATCATCATCATCCTCCTCATAATCATCATCATCCTCCTCATAATCATCGTCATCCTCATCCTCATCATCATCGTCATCATCATCCTCATCGTCATCCTCGTCATCATTAGTACTCCCTAAAGCGTATAATCAGTAATCCTTGTAAACAAAAATCCTTACAACCACTAACACATATAAGGCCTTGGTTCTATACACCTTAATCATTACCCCCTAGTTAAACTAAACCTTAACGTCTATATAGATCACTTGACCCTTATAAACTCTCATCCTATCAATTATATTCCCTAACCTTTCTAACCCATAAGGCATACATCCAATAATCCTTATAATAACATCTAAACCTTATAACCCTTATGATTTTATAACCCATAGTTTATATTAAACCAAAGGATGTATTAGGAAACCCATCCTGTGAGTAGCGAAACCCCACGAGCAGACCAACCCTGTGAGCATACCAACCCACCCCATGAACATACCAACCCATCCTGAGAGAAAATAAACCTCGTGAACAGGGAAACCCAGTGCATGAGAATAGAAACCCAGCCAGTTGACATCAAAATATGGTTATTGCGGTCATGTATGGGAGTGGAAGGCCAAGTAAAGAACCCCATCTAGTTCTCAGTATGAGCTAGAAACACAAAGCACAGTCGGGAAAATCAATAAAGTAGCCAATGACTCAAAAATCGGTGAGTCATGAGCCCTAAATATCTATTTTTAATCTATATCTCTGTTTGAATTCATTTTTGCCTCATGGAGAAGTTTTTAGGTCTTATTCATTTGTTTGACCAGACAGTGTATTCACCATGAGCGTCAATTAAAACCCCTCACCTCACGGATTTTCCCTTTCTCACTCTATCCATTTTACCCAGTTATTTAATAAAAACCTTTCATCATACAAACACTACAAAACATATCTTTACTTTTGGGAACACAAAAATGCAGTACATGAGTACCACTACTCAAATTGCAACTAAATAAAATTAATGAGCAGGACCATAAGAGAGCACTTGGTGCAAAGGAAGGAGTACCAACTGAGGATGCCACTTGGGAATATGAACAAATTTTGCAGCATCAAAAACTAGCATTTCTTGATGACAAGAAATCTTGAGTGGGGATGACTTTCATGTCCCCAATTAAATAATTTCCAAATAAGGCTACTTGCAACTAATGTTTCACCAACCTACTAGTTCCCTAGGTTGAGATGGAGACATAAATTTTGTAATAAGGGATATGTGACCCAAAGGACTTTAGTTTATCATGTTAACATTCAAATGGGTCACATAAATGATCAATTCTAATAAAATAAGGTGGCATGGATTCATGGAGACACTTGGAAGCTTGTGGAGCCTTTGGGTGACTAGATTTCCCGCACACTTGGCATGATATTCATCCAAATTCGAACACATGGGTAATGAAAAATTATTGGATGGTGATGTGGTGTCAAATATCATATAATGAGCCAAGGAATTCAAATTGGTAAAGGATATTAATTCCCATGGAAGAGGAAGATACTAGAAGACAATGTGTGCCACTTGGAAGAGATTCCATGCGCTCTATGACAACAAATGATGGAAGATTCTATGACAAGTATCACAAATTCACACCTGATTCTAATATATTACAAATATGACATGAAAATGATAAAAATAGCCACCAATAGGTCTAGTTTGGGATTTATAGGAAGCCATTCGAAGTGGGGAAAGAATTGGAGCATGAAGAGGAAGACAACTAGTGTCATACGAGTTACTAATCCACTAAGATGAGTTGGATGAAGCCCGTGGAGGGGAATTAGAAATTAGGAGGAATCATGAAGTTAATAAAATTATTTCATGAGGAAGGAGAATATATTTTGATAATTTTTTAATTGGCCTTTGGCATTTTGGAGAGATTTTGCTTTTCCATTGCACGATGAGTGTTCACTCTCCTTGCTCGTGAACCAATTTCGAGGGAGTTGGATTACTTTCCAAGTTGGTTTATGGAGAGGCCATTCATACCTATAATTGGATATTATTGAAGGATTTTTATTTTCATTTTTAAATTCCATACATTCTAATTCTCATATATCTCCCTATTCTCTCATTCCTCCTTCTCCATTCCCCCACACTCACATTTGATGGCGCACCTGTTGGAGTGATTCTTGCATATTGATGAGGATAGTCGATTCCAAATATTTGATTTATGATGTATGGCTCTATAATATCATTTACATATTATTTTTAAGTCGAAATATCAAGAATACACATGTAAGAGACTCGCATTCCCATGTTCTTGAATAACTAGTTTTCATGGATTTGGCTTCAATATTGAAGTAGCTTTATATCATATTTGTATGAGGAAATTTATATGTGTTTTATGATAATGGGTAAGAAATATATGATGTATGGCTCTGTAATATTATTTCCACATGCTATGTAAGTCGAAATATCAGAAATACATGTATGAAAAGCTTGCATACTCATGCCCTTGTATCACTGGTCTTCATGGATTTTGGATTCAATCTTGAAGTAGTTTTATACCATATTTGTATGAGAGATATTATATGAGTTTGAGGATGTTTTGATAGCCATATATGATTTATTACTTTGTAATTTCGTGGCCATATCATATGTGGGTCGAAATCCAATAAAATCATGTGTGAAAATCTTGCATTCCCATGCCATTGAATCACTAGTTTCCATGACTTTGGCTTCAATATTGGAGGAATATTGTATCAGATTTGTGGGAAGATTTTCCTTTGAGTTTTAAATTTTTGGGAAATAAATTTTTATTCCATATATCACCACCATGTTTCATATTACTCTCAGAACCATATATTCTACCTTTCCTATGTCAAAGTATAGCTAGTAATGAAATTTCCCTTAGGAAAATTCTATGAAAGTTACCCTACAAATGTTGCAGATCATAAGACATTTGTAGAAGTTAATAAACATGATTAAGGAGATTAATTTATGTCTGATACTAATTCCCATACTCTTTTCTGGAATTTGGTAGGATCGTACTTGGTTTGGGGAGCTAGTTTGACCATCACCCTTGGGGGGATTTGAACACATTTTCCTAACAAAATTGCATTGTTTAACCTTAACCTAAAACACGTTTTCAGAGGTATAAAGTATGATAAAAGTGTCCATATACCATATTTGGATGTTAGAATACTCACCATACCCTTGCATTTCAAATTCGGGACCATTTGGTAAATGTTGGAACCCTCTAGAGTCATGACTAGTTAAGCTCGAATTTTGCCAAATTTGTAATTTTCTCCAAAATTCCAAAAAAGGGACATTACATTTATCAAAGAGTTGTGGCACTAGAACTAGGTGTATTGACATATTTTTTCTGACACTATGGCTTCCCAATTCACCTTAAGGTTAAGAATGAAGGTTATAGGACAATCAAGAATGAAGGTTAAGTTACTAATTTAAACCGTCCCAACATGGTGGCCGAATTACAAATTTGTTATATAAAAAAATTAAGACCATACAAATGTTCACTCAGGCTGTTGTTTTCATAACATAGTAGTATAAATATAACATTAGATGTAATTGCATATGTGTGTTGTCCATTGATTTTATGTAGGGAATAATTGGTAGCTACTTGGTCCACCATTTCCAAGGAATGGACCCTCAATCCAATGAGATGACAAGACCTTAAAAATTGAATTTTAATCCCACACTTTTCCTTCACAAGCATAGCCATGTTAGACCCTATAATACCTAGATTTGATGGCCCTTTTTACTGTATCATTTTCCATTAGAATAAAATGTCAATACATCTGCAGAATGAGAAAAATGATTTAGACTTAATGGCAGTGAAAAAAACATTAGGATATGACTTTATATGGATTTAGAACATAGGCATATTTGACTCCAAACTGGATTCGATTTGCATGGCCTATATATACCTTTAACAAATATGGTTATGGCCAAAAAGGAAGAGGGTCAATTTAGCAATGATTTTTTGAGTTAGAGATTTAGTGTTGTTTATTTAAATCCATTCATGGTAAGCATTCAAAGGTATCTTCTTTCCAAAAGAATTAATTTGTCTATGCTTAACATCAAAACTAAAGATTAGATCTAAAAACTAGCATATCCTAAGCAAATTTCTAAAGTCCCTATTCTCTTCTGTTAAACTTGTAACACTATTCAATCTCTTTAGCTACTCTTTTGTTTGGGCACAAAGCTTCACTATCAGAAATATTTTGTCAACAATTTTCCCTTTTCGTATGTCACAAAGTCCTTGAACTCTTTTCATAGACTTCAACAAACTTATTCATTATGTTTATTCTTAATGACTATGACTTCCATGGGACTTGACTCCTGATTTTTCATCCATCGAATCATTGAAGTGATTTACTGCTGCAAATTGTCTTCAATCCCTGAATGTCATCAAACTTCGTGTACTTCTTTGTTTTTCAACATCATATGTTGTCAATATAAATCAACATAATCTCAGTTCTAAAGAGTTCATCCAAAATTTTCGTTATTACAACCTAGAGTCATCGCCACAATACATTTTTATTATTGGTTGAGCTTAAAATGAAATTACCTTTGTCTATTCTTCAAGTAGTCCTTGTTGTAAATGACGTTTTGGTAGTCTTCAACTTTTCTCTTTGGCACAAGGATATGAATGTATGTCTAAAACCTTGAGTCTGTCACCTCCATGATCTCATTCTCCATGGACATTGATGAAACAAATGCTACCAAAAATGTTTTCCTGGGTTTCTTTAATTATGATCATCCACAATTACCTTTTGTTTCTTGTTATAAGATCTCAATATCATATTTATTAGTAGCCTTTCTCTAGGCAGCCTTTCCACAACTAAACTTGTTGGTATTTAGCTATATTGATTTTAGCTCAGAACTCATAACTGCTTCAAAGTTCCTTAATGAACACTCTTTGTTATCATGAATTACTAGAAGCACGAGGTGAGGCCCTTATTCAACAATATATTGTGTCTGCATGACACCACTGTCAGCAAATGTTCTTCTAGATCTGCAATTAGATGAGATTTTTTTACTACTCCAAAGTCTGTTCAAAGTCCTCAAATGTGTCCTTAAGATAAGTCAAATCTCATCCTCCTTGATAATGAATATACTCAGCTCCAAATAATTTTTCAAATGACCTTTAACAACAAATACTCAACATATATGATTGTTCTATATACAGTTGAATTTTTTGTGCTCCATGAAATTCAACAATGGAAAATGTCACAGAGGTCTTGGAGATGAGAAGTTGTCCCAATTTGTTGTCACAAATCAATTTCTTCAAATCTGGACTACATTATGGCATCTCTTAGTCATGTTATGATAGTTTGATGTTAAGGGTATATTTTAGGAGAATCTCATCAAATCTTCAATTAGATAATGTTGAGTATCATTAGGTCTATCATTGTTCATAATCACTGCTCATGCTTCTTTTGTTGACTTGTTTAGCTTTCACAGTTTTCTCCTCCTGGGCTCGTTCTTCCACTTGTATTCATGTCTATCTCATGCATCAATCAATGACAACCTTAATCTTAATCTACATTCAAGGAATATTTTTCACATATCTTATGTTCACAAGAATACTTAACATCCAATGCCACAAACTTGTTCTTTAATCTTGGCTCAACAAGAAGATAACTAACAATGTTGTTGCAAGTTATCTTCTTGAAAATCAAATTCCACATGCTTGTGTCTTTTAAATAAACATAAGACTTTAAGAAAACTTTATGCAAAATATGAACTCATCCACAAGATTTGATCCATGGTTACCCTTGGGCTTATACTGGGTCACTTTCAGTTTGCCTCAATCATCCTTCTAAGAACCGTGGAGCTGAAACTAACACCTCAAGTGTTTCCTCCTTCTAATCCTTACTAACCTCTAGTTCTTCATGAGTATAAGTCTCTCGAGATATGAATTTTATCTTCCAAATTTTCCTTTGTTTAGCTACAACATTATCTTCCTTAGCTAGTCTGAGTAGTACATGATGACATGTACTTTATTTTTCATCCTTTTTGTTTGGAAAGTTCATTGAACAACTTATTTTCATTATTCTCTTTCATTTTCCAGAACTTGACAACCTTTTGTCTACATTGGATTTTGATATTCCAATACTTGTTATATACTAAATTGCAAGTACGTATTTTCCTTTTGTGAGCATGAAAACTACAATTGACAACCTTATTTCCAAAATCATGGTAGGTGTAACAATAACCAAGAAAACAAATTTCATACCTAAATATCAACCTCCTTGGTTGAGTGCTTCTTCCATGTTCATTTCCTTTCTTTGTCTTTTGATGATTGGGTTCCATGCTTCTTTCTTGTCTTCTTCTTTGTGATTGTAGTTGTTTGCGTTATTCTTGCTTGCTTCATTACGGCTTGGAATTCTAAAAACTTGAGCATAAGTTCTTGGCTTCATGTCAACTTCCTCCTTTTCAACAATTAGTTATTTCTTGCTATCATAACCAATCCCTGACTTATCTTATGGATATCTTTGGGAATTAAGAATATCATCAAGGGATAAAGAGCTCTTTTCAAATTTTAATTTTGTGATTGCTATCCTTTTCAACTCATTTTTAGAGAGACAAATTCCACCTCCCTTTCTTGGCACATATCATTATTTTATTTTAGTTGTTCTTCCATCAATGAACCAATTTACTCATTGCATCCAAATGATTTCCTCATTCCAAATGTATACGGACAATACAACATTGAATATCAAGAGTGGGGAATAGGAATGATGAGCTAGAATCCAACTAGTGACATGAAGATAATTTAAAATATATTGTTAATTGCACTTATATATTTCACCTATGCACATAGTACACTCTCTAATATGACCCGGGTCATTACCATTGTTGCATGCAATCAAGTTGTGTGATAATGCTGAACAAAAATAAAAATCTCATAATATTCTCATTTCATTCATGCCCCAAAATAGTAGCTACCCAAAATCTCACACATGTTTCGACTGTATGCTTCTTGGTTCAATAAGTATTGTACAGAAAAATCGATGCTTGTTTTTACTTTGAAATTAAATGCTTAGTCTTAGTTGAAAATATATTTGTAAGAAAAGTTGTTACTTAGTATTGTTATTATATTATATTGTTATTATGGATCTTGGTCAGTAGACGAATATGATGAAGTGTGACGAGATCCTATCCTATATGGTTAAGTGAGGTTGTTTCTCAAGGGTTTGGACACCCTTTGATGATATCACCAACACTTAATGTTCAGGAGCAGTACGAGGACTGAAGGATCACTTCATCCAGTTAGGATCTTCCTATATGGTGACTATGAAAACAATTATTGTATGGAACATGTGGACTATATACCTTTATATATAACACCTTGTTTATTACCTTTGTCCTTGTATTCATCATGAGAATTGAGAATTTTTCCACATGAATATTTTTTCCATGTAGAGGGATGAGTGTATATTTTTTCCATGTTAATGAGTTGTACAAGTTTTAATTGCTGGAGAAAACTTTGTTGGCAACATCAATTATGAACAACTTACACAATTAAATTCTAAAATTGACACTAAACATATAACAATTCAAACCAACAATAAAATGCAACACCTTGAATTAAGTTATCCTTCACTTATTGTTTGCAACCCTCTTCCTGGATCGTTTTGTTATAGCCTTCTGAGATATGTGCTTACCTTAAACCCTCTCTCTCTTTCAAGGTATTATCTCGTTCCTTGGTGACTTGTTTCTTGAAAGACAAGTTCTGATCCTAAATGTGCTTGAGTATTAGGAAGGTCTAAACAAGTATCTCTTGAGGCTAAGTTCTAATTATTTTACTGGTCTTGAATTTTCTTTTGTACTATTGTTACTATGCATCACAGGGACCAAATTTAGCACAAGGATAATGGAAGAGTGATAAAGTTGAAACAGATGAAAATTATGTTTAAAGTATCTTACTACTTAGCATCTAGAACAATGTTGAAAACTTTACTCCTCCATGCATAGTTTCCTCTCTAATATGTTAATTGTTTTCTTTGCAACTCTCATGGTTTCATGATTACTTTATTTGTTTTGTATGGCTATAACAAGTCCATCAATCTCCACATAAATATCATCTTCAATATTCTCCCTATCATTTCTATCAACAAAATCTTCTTCAGCTTCTCTTATAATCATAAATTACATAATTTTATTGTATTGTAGTGATACATGCAAGGGCTGATTCCATACCGTGGCATCATATTTTTTAGAAGTCTTAGTATGCCTTTTGGAGGTCATCACCTATTGAAATTATTCTTAGATTGGATTATTCTTATGGTGGTGTCTTCTTTAGAAAATTGGAAGCAATTGTACAATTAGAAATTGAAGCTAAACATATAGCAATTCAAACCAACAATAAAATGCAACACCTTGAATTAAGTTATCCTTCACTTGTTGTCTGAAACCCTCTTCCCTGGCTGTCTTGTTATATCCTTCTGATATTTGTGCTTACCTTAAACCCTCTCTCTCTCAAGGCATGATCCCGTTCCTTGGTGACTTGTTTCTTTAAATACAAGGTCTGATCCTAAATGTGTCTGAGTATCAGGAAGGTCTAAACTAGTATATTTTGATACTAAGTTTTGATTATTTTACTGGTCTTGAATTGTATTTTGTACTATTGTTAATGTGCATCTCAGGGACCCAATTTAGCAAAAAGATAATGGAAGAGTGCTAAATTTGAAAGAGATTAAAATTATGTTTAAATTATCTTAATGCTTCGCATCTAGCACAATGTTGTAAACTTTACTCCTAGATGCATATTTTCCTCTCTAACATGTTGATTGTTTTCTTTGCAACTCTCATGGTTTCATGATTCTTTTATTTATTTTGTATGGATATAACAAGTACATCAATCTCCACATAAATATCATCTTCAATCTTCTCCCTATCATTTTTGTCATCAAAATATTCTTCAATTTCTCTTATGATCATAAATTACATAATTTTATTGTATTGTAGTGATACATGCAAGTGATGATTCCATCCTGTGGAATCACATTTTTAGATGTATTAATATGCCTTTTGGAGGTCATCACCTATTGAAAGTCTTCTTATATTATATGATTCTCATGGTGGTTTCTTCTTTCAAAAATTGGAATCAATTGTACAATTATCAATTGAAGCTAAACATATAGCAATTCAAACCAACAATTAAATGCAACACCTTGAATTAAGTTATCCTTCACTTGTTTCCTGCAACCCTCCTCCATGATTGTTTTTTTATAGCCTTCAGAGATATGTGCTTACCATAAACCCCCCTCTCTCTCAAGGTATGATCTCGTTCCTTGGTGACTAGTTTCTTGAAAGACAAGGTCCGATCATAAATGTGTCTGAGTATTGGGAAGGTCAAAACCAGTATATTTTGATACTAAGTTCTGATTATTTAACCGGTCTTAAATTTTCTTTTGTACTATTGTTACTGTGCATATCAGGGACCAAATTTAGCACAAGGATCATAGAAGAGTGCTAAATTTGAAAGAGATGAAAATTATGTTTAGATTATCTTACTGCTTTGCATCTAGCACAATGTTGTGAACTTTACTCAGTTTTTATTGTCGTACTATTATGCATTTGGATCACATCATATAGTTTGGAGCTTATCCTTATGCAATGATGATAAAAATATATGAAACAATGTACCTTGAGAGAGATAACAGTTTAAATTCCTTGCTCTTGTTGGTCCTACATATAAAAGGTGTTGGTTTCTTACCCATATCTAGATTTGTCCTTGGAAGTGGGAATTATTATGAGGGAATCTGAGTTTTTTTACAAAAAGTTATGATATCATCTCGTTCCTTGATAATTTGTTTCTTTAAAGATAAGGTTTGATCCTAAATGTGTCTGAGTATTAGGAATGTCTAAACAAGTCTCTTTTGATATTGAGTTCTGATTATTTTACTGATCTTAATTTTATTTTGTACTATTGTTACTGTGCATCTCGGACCAACTTTAACACAAGGATCCTGGAATATTGCTAAATTTGAAAGAAATGAAAAATATGTTTAAAGTATTTTCTCTTGTTGATCTTATGTGTAGAAGGTTTTGGTTTCTTACCCATAGCTAGGTTTTTCCTTGGAAGTGGGAATTATTATGAGGGGTTATTTACCCTTAACTCAGAAGACATTCATTGTCTAGAAAATGCAATAGACCTAGCTCTATCATTCATTTGGAAACTAATATAGGATTACATATAGAGGAGGAACAAATTTGGAATCAATTTGTACAAAGAGTTCAACAATAATATCCTATAACGAAGCACAGATTGTGCATCCTCCTTGTTTCATCCTCTATTTTTAGGGGAGAGTGAGAGAGAATATAGGAGAAATTATATAAAACTTGGAGATAAAATACCAAAATTAAGTTGGACAATAAATTATCCAATATTAAAAAGATCATGTGTAACACCATTGGGCACTTTCGTTTGAAATAGTGTGCATCATTTTTCAGTTTTTCAATTAGAAAAATCTTGTATGTACAAAGTATTATCCATATTCAAAATATTCACACAATACATATTTGTACATTTATACGACAATTAGAAAATAGTTCTTTGTACTTCCAAATAATAATAGAACCGACTCTAAATCATTGTAGGTACCACCAAATAGGTACTTGTCGAATCTATCTTCCTCGAGTGAGGAATACAGAGTAAAAGAGTTTGAAAGCGAGACGTCTATTACAATATCTAATAGGTCAATATCAACTAGAGGTGAAAATGTAAGGATAAAATTTCGTAGACGCATGGAACTCTTTATTTGTGGAGGATCATGTGATAATGATAATGAGGGCATAGGTAACATTGAGTTTCCCTTGAAATATAGGAATCTTGTCAAACAATGGCTACCCAAGGAGCTACCCCAAGTGGACATGGATTTCTTCCTCAATGGGAGGATTTCTCTTTACATGGGTTGGGGATATTTTCCATGGATGGCATAATGGTCAAATATGGAACTGAAACGGTATTAATGGAGTATGTAAGACAATGATACAAATACAATGACTGGTTGTTAGTGGTTTGATATAAGCATAGTATGAAGAGATACGAAGTTGCAGCAAATTATATACAACTACTATAAAAAAAATATGAATAAAGGAGCTACTATGTATATTGATGGAAGGCCAAAAGCTTACAGAAATATCATAGGGTTTATAAATAGTACACGACCAAGGACAACACATAAGCTACCCAATTGCGTATTTTAGGGGTGTGAAGGAAATCATGTATTCATATGTACAACAAAATCATTAGTTGCAGGTGAAGAGTTGTTGATCGATTACAATTTGAATCGAATAGATGTGGGGCTTTATATTATGGGGGTAATTATCTTATACAACATTTAACTCAACCTTTGAGCGATGACTTATTATTTTTCTCTTGCAACAATTTTAATTATATGTAATTTTCATGATTAACATTTATTGGCTCTTATATTGTGGCAGGGTGATCATGGCCAGATGCAACAAGCAACTAGATCTAATGAGGTAACATCAATGTAATAGTAACCACAATTCATGATTATATTACAATTGTTAACATTTGGCCATTTGTGTGCTTATAATATCAATATTTCAAGATGGTATCATGCTTATTATATTGTGGTAGGGGGGTACTAAGAACACACCTACGGCTTATGGTCAGGTTAACATGACTGACATATTAACAATAAAGTTTTTCTTCATTAACCACATTTATTAGACATGGTTCAATTTTTACTTTTCAATATGAACATGTCTTGCTTCTGGTATTGTGGCAAGCTAACCGTGGGGAATCACCAATGGTGTTGCATCAGGTAAATAATAGCGTAATAGTACCTAAACATGATTAAAGTAATTATTTTTCTTATTATATGCATGTAATTTTTTTATGTGAATTTTTGTAATGATAAAAATAAATTAACTGCTTTTATTGATAGAAGTTTGTAGAGAACACCACATCAAAATGATGAGGTGGTTGCTAAGGAAGATATATTTTATTAAAGTAACCCAATGGAAATTGTGAAGAATGCTTTGAAAAATTATAATCAAGAACTTCTTAGACTGATTGTAATTAGACCCGGGACTGAATAAATCCAAGCAAGAATTGATGACTTGAGGCAAACAATAGAACAATGCGGGGTAAGTGAAATCTTTGAAATATTTTATGAAATATGAAATATATTCATTTATGTTATTTTAGTTCTCTTTTTTTTATATGATGTAATCAATTGAAGTTTTCTTTTTGTATGAGTTTTTGGAGATAACACACATGCATCGAGTACAGACTGTAGAGGGCGGTAATGGTAGTAGCGATGGTTCAACACATCGTCAATCAATCGTACGAACAAGGATATTTGATTCTCCTAACCAGTAATCCTCTTTATATGTTATGACCTCACCAAATGTTGGGATCAGCGGGGCCCTTCACCCACTACTACTTCACAGGATGTTAGAGAGGAGAGTAGCATCGAATGTGAAAGTTGTTATCCTAGAGAAATACACGTGGTTAGTAGGGGATCATTTCCCATTACTTTCTTGATGGACAATGAATATGTTCCAATCAATATACCAAATATTGCATCTATTATTTAATTGATTCAATGTTGTTTTTTTATGTAATTCAAAGCCACATGCCTAAAATTATTTTTAATAATTGATCATATTGTTTTTGCATGAAATAATGTTTTTTATAAGAACTTGCATGAGAAGGCATTGGATATTTTTGGGCCCACCATTTGTACATAGTGGAATGCCCAAAATGACAAATTTAAAGATGATATGATGAACCACATAAACAACTTGTTTGGTGATACCTTCAACAAAAAAGGTGTCACCGCAACAGTTGGCTTAAATTTGAAATATGTCAAGGAATATTATAGGGACAATTTGCAAATTAACACTAAGTATGAGTGTCCTCCAATGGTTTCAAAGAAGGAGTGGAAGGCACTCATGGATGACGCAAAGGAGAAGGAATTGAGAAAACGAGGAAAGACTCAGCCACTCGGTTCAAGAAGGTATGACACATATCATATTTTCAATGAAAAATGTTCAATTTTTTTTTAACTTTTAAATATATTTAAGTTGCGACATATGACATATTTGTAACCTTTTATAGGATACCCAACACCTCTAAAGTGACAAAGGAAAGAGTAGAAAAACATGTCCAACACAAACTGGGCTAGGGTGGATATCAGAAACTAAGAGCGTGAATTGCAAGAATCAAATGATCATTATTTATAGCCAATTTTTTCTAAATGTAGCGAAAAAATAATTGATTTATCACAAGCAATGGTGTTATGCATTGTAGGGAAATTATTTTCAAGAGGTAGTCATTGAAGAAGACTCGAGGATCAACTTCAAGTGTGGTTTTCAACATGTGGAGGAATGTCGAAAAAGCTTGGGGCAAACCCCAATTTCCCCATTGACGCACATAGGGGTAAATAAAACCAATAAGGCCATGATTATAATGCACTTGTGTAATCTATTCATGAATTATTACATCAAAAAATAAATGTCATTTTTGTTTTCAGGGTGAGAGCAACAAAAGCAGCGAGGGTAGCGGTACTAAACATGTACCGCATGAAAATGGAGAGCTTCATCATGGTGGTGGCGAGCAATCTATCCATTTAGGTATGTATGCTATAAAATATAAGTATTTAATGTGATTTTAAATATATAATTGATGATGTGTACTAATCAATTTTCTTCTGTGAATGGTAGAGCATATACCTTCTCATGCTCAACTAGAAGAGGAACGAGTGGAAGAACCAATGAACACTGTAGTTGTCTCATCTAGTAATTCAACAAGTAAATATCAGTGTAATTATATTGGAAATAATGAAATATGTATCTCAATAATAACTACACATTTATATCTATATAACTGACTTGGTTTTTTCAAATGATGCCCCTCTCTAGTGTCGACCTCCATGCCCTGCTAATAGGCATACTCAAAGTATGGTACAAGAGAGAATGCCCACACAATCAACAGAAAGAGAGGGAACAACAAATACAACAGGTTGTCACAATGAAGATGATGTCCCCATCTTAGAATTTATGGAAAAAATATGTAGTTGTATACATTTAAGGTTTGTATTTGACTGAGTAAATACATGAAATATTTAGAGTTTTGTTACAAGCTTTTTTATTTAGTCAATGCATGGTCATATTTTATAATTGAGGTTTATAATGTGAATGTTATTTCTTAGTTCATATTTATGAATATGTGTGACATCTTTCAAGGACTATGGTTATCCTCAAGGGGTTGGCCACCCCTTCCTGAGTTCATATGAGGAAGATGAGATGACCATATCGTTTATAATTGGTTTAGATCTAATATATTCATGTTATTGTTATTTCAACATTTTTGTCTTTCATTAACAACTTAGATCTTATATATATTTCCAATGTTACTATTGTTTTTCTTTTCAGTACTTTAATTATTATTGGAGCTCTCTGTTTGATAGTATTGTGCTGATTAAAACAATTATACCTATATTTGTGCTTTTTAAAATTTATATGCAAAATATTTATTCACTTTGTTGCATAGCTTATTTTTTAATATGTGTGACATATTCTGAGGACTATGGTTATCCTCAAGGGGCTAGCCACCCCTTGTTGTGTTAACCTGAGGAGGATGAGATGACCACATGAGATTCCTTATCCTGTGATGATGATTATGAGCTTCCAATATTTTCATGAGACAAGTGAGAGGTATGGCCACATATAGTTGAGAAGGTTGGGTAACCTACCCTCACCCTGACTTGATGTGCATGAGCCTAGAATGACATCATGTTGCCTTGTTATGTTACATTGACTAATTGCATGTTTACTTGTATGTGATGTTTAGCTTTGTGGTGACTCGTGATTGACCCTTGCATGGTAATGTTGAGCTATACAACCCTTAATGTTGACGTCCAACTTGTTGATGACTAGTGTGACGCCTTAGGATTGTTGTCCACCCTTGAGTTGACCTTATAATCCCTCCTTAGGTGCCATCCACCATAGCAATACCTTATATGACTTTTTGGAGTACTTTGCTGTCGTTTTTTATTGTGAGTTGGTCGTATTGTTGTGCTTCTACTGTTTTTTATTTGTGAGGGTTATATGATATTTTTTAGGGTCTTTTTGAGTTATGGGTTCTCTCCTTTCACATGTATGTTGGTCTAGTTGAGTCTCATGCAAGTAACCTAACAGTAAGAAGTTGAAGTACATTTAATATACGCATTTTTTCGAGGATAAGGGAGTTCTTCCCTAACATCTGATGTTGAGTTTATAATTGGTTTAGATCTGATATATATTGCTACGTATATGTATATATATATAATGCTACTATTATTATCGTTATTGTTTTTAGTACTTTAATGGTTATTGTAGCTCATTGTTTTTGGGACCTGCAGGACATGAAGGATATTGAAGTATGGTTTTTATTTTCCACAAAATTACATAATTTTATTCTATTGTAGTGATACATACAAGGGTTGATTCTAGATCCTTATAGTTTGTAAATTTGAAGGCTAGATTTGTTGGCAAAGGATTCTCTCAAAAAGAGGGGATTGATATTGATGATACTTTTGCTCCAATTTCAAGATATTTTGGGATGCATGGGAAAGACCCAGGTTTGCTTCATGTCTCTTTGTTTTCGTGCATGGTTACCTTTTATTGATCCTATTTTTGTTTTCTATGCAATTAAATAAAGTTATGCTAATATATCAAATCTCTAACATATTCGACATGCATTTCCAACTCAACATAGCATGGCTCTTCATCAAGCTTCACCCATGAGAGAGGTTCTTAAGCATGAGGGCATATCGCTCAAGAATACATCAATAGGTAAGGTGCATTTTGTATTCTTTCAAGTTATAACTTTTTTCTTTCCTTTTATTGTTCATAGTTTTTTATTTTGGGGTTCCAACTCTTTTTATTCATTTTCACTACTTTTAAGTTTACTTATACCCTCTCCTTTTGTTATCATTGTGTAGGTTTTCTTAATCATTTCTCCATTCATTGGGGAGTGAGTTTCTTCAATTTAGCAATGCTTCAAATCTTCACAACTTTCAACTTTGTAAGGTTATTCATGCTTATGATTCTCTTAAAGAATTTCTTATTATCATTATTCTTATGGATACTTTATGGAACTTCACTACTTCATGTGGATTCAAGATGTTATGGTGTTTTGATATTATCATTTCTCTTCAACAAACAATTTGTTAATGCAATAACGCACCATCAAAGATATTCTAAGGTTGCATCAATGACAACTAAAATTTCCAACAATGAAATCATTAGTGTGTAAATGCTTTGAATGACAATGTTTATGGTTTTGTTTTCATTGTTTATTATTGTGATTGGTTCTTACCTCTTGAACAACATAAACCTAGTATGAAAAAGTGCTAATATGATAGAAATGGTAACCTGCACTGATATGTATCCTTTAAAAAAAAATTGTGTTGTTCTTTTGTTCTCCCTTGTCTTCCATTCAACCAGGCCTGAGATTGTCAATCTATTATTTGTTTCATGAAAATATCCAGAACTTGTACAATGTTCAACTAATTAACCTTGAGTATTATAACAGAGCTTTTGTGAGACGCTTATGCCACAGTTATATCCTTTCATTCATTTGGAGTTGTAGATATTGACATGAACTTAAGAATAGGCATCAATGACTTGTTCTATCCATCTCGATGCCATAGTAGTGCTATGTATGGCTTCCATATTCCTTTCATTTGACTTATTCTCTTAATAAGTAATCAAAACTTCATATCTTGTCAAATATAATGAAAATATTGTTTCTCTAATTTCATCATGTTTTTCTACTTAGAAATAGTCATTATGAGGTTTTGAAATGGAACCATTGAAAATCCATTTCACCTATCCAACTCAGTGGTGAAATGCTTCAAACAATAACAACCTTTTGTAGGTCATCACCTATTGAAAGTATTCTTATATTACATGCTCCTTATGGTGGTTTCTTCATTTTTTTGTTAAAATACTCTGAAGGAATCACTATAGTGACAGAAAGGACCTGGTAGTTATTTATCTCGGCAACGATATTTTGTCGCTATAGAGACGAGACATCGTCACTAGTACAACAAGATCATGACTTTGTGCATGGTGGGTCGTCACTATAGAGATACTTAGTCGTAGCTATAACGACGAGAATTTCGTCACTTATATAAAAAGCTCGTCGGTATGCGCATGATAGGCTATTGGTCTAGGAATAATGGTCTGTTGCTAAAGTGACAGATCTTTGTCGCTATAGCAACATAAATTGATTTGAAATCCATCATCCACGGATGCCATGTGTCATCTCTTTCATGTCGCCATAGCGACGAATGGTTCGATGTGTAGCTATAGCAATGAAATTGTTTCCACAAAAATATGGGGTGACTTTCGTTGTTATTACAACAAAAAGGTGTTGCAATAACGATGATTTAACTTCAGAAAAATGTGTGCATGTACTAGTGATGCAAATCTAGTTATCATAATAGATAATAGTTGGCTCAAGATTTCCACCCAACAAATCAGAGAGTAGAGTCTTCCTAAGACCCACTACTTTTCTATAGGAATCACTAGAAACAATATAATCAGTTTTGACTATGCTCTAAGCTATGGAAAAATGTTTCTTTCTAGACCAAGATATCATGGATGATACCATACTGAGGTATCTCCGTATTTGATTTTCCATTCCACCACATTGCCTGCCTAATCAGAGTTAACATAACCAAATAACATTACTCCACTATTGGAAGTGTACTTGAGCCCATAAGCAATAGTGCATTGAAAATATCTAAGCACATGTTTAGCAGCTATCCAATGTATGTGCTTAGGCTTAGACATGAATTGAATCAATTCTCTCATTTCATAACAGAAATATGGTTTAGAATTCACTAGAGACATCATGGATCCAATAAGATGACGCTACTGAGTAGGATCCATTATCTTTGAGAAAGAAGCTGACTCATGTAGCTTCTTAAATTTTTAAGTCATAGGTGTGATTGTGGGATTGAGTCTTACATCCCAAACATTCACAGTATATCAATTGCATACTTCCCTTGTGAAAGGAAGACCTTATCTCACTTTTTCCAGACCTCTAGATCAAGAAAGTAGTGCGTAATACCTAGATATTTCATCTCAAATTATGAAGTGATATGCCTCTTACACTGAGCTATCAGTTGTTCCTCTCCAGTAGGGAACAATTCATCCACATAGAAACCAAGATCAAGGGATGGTTCTGAACGAATTTCAAGTACTGGTTGGATTCAGTAGTACTCTTGGAGAAACCCAAGTTGTGAAGGTAACTATCAATCATTGAATACCAAATCATTGGAGCCTATTTGAGCCCATACATTTCTTTCTTCATATTACACACATGATATTTCATCCCATGAGTCATAAAACTTTTTGGTTGCTCAATGTAAACTTATTCTTCATCTTTTCCATTAAGGAAAGTTTTCTTCACATCCATCTGGTGAAGCTTCCATCCAAAAAAAACAGCGAGGGAGATAATTATTGTGATGGTGGTGTACCTAGAAATTGGAGCAAAAGTTTCATCATAATATATGCCTTCGTTTTGAGAGGAACCACAATCCACAATCCTTGCTTTGTATCTTTCAATACTTCCATCAGCAACCTATTTTATTTTGTAAATCCACTTAGAAGTATCTACAAACTTCCCTTTTAGTCTTGGGACCACTTCCCATATAACATCATCTTTCATAATAGAATTGTACTCTTCTATCATAAAATATTTCCATACATTTTGATCATTTGCTCCCTTATAAGTGGAAGGCTACGCGTCAATGAGTTTGTGCATAAGACCAGAATACTTTTGGGCAAAAAATAACATCTCTACTGACCTCAGTGTACCTTTGACCAGGAACATAGATGTGATAAGCTTTTGAATTTTCACTGTAACGAACAAATGTACCCTTCTTTCCAAAAGGATCCATCTTTGATCTATTTTCTTTTGGAACATGAATATAAATTGGAGTACCAAAGATCCTCATGTGATAAACTGTGGGTTTCTTACTTGTGAACACTTATTTTGGAGTATTTCCCCCCAAACTGCACGAGGGATTTTTTTATGAATGTATACAACAATACTATCAACCTCCACCCATAGAAATAAAGGAATATCTAGATCATATAACATAACTCGTTGTTCTATTCTTCCTTTCTGCAACCCCATTTTGCTAAGAGTTGTAAGGCACAATTAGCTCCCTATTGATCCCTGCTTCTCGAAAAATATTATGAAACTGATGAGATTCATACTCACCCCCATTATCTGACCTCAAGATATAAATGTGCTTTTCTATCTATTTTTCAACCAATTCCTTGAATTCTTTGAACTTATCAAGAGTCTCATTCTTAGTCTTCAAAAAATAAATACAGGACTTGTCACTAGCAATCATCTGTTACCATCTTTTATAGACTGAAAATAGCTCTGTAATGAATATGTGCAAACATTCAATGCAATAATTCACATGGATTGATTGTGTTGTGGACCAATGCATTAATGGAATTCCCATATGCTTTGTAGATACCTCCCTCTCGAACTACAATAATCACAACTTAACTTAACTCTTCATTCTTTAGCCATAGTAGAACCTTTCTATCCATGAATATTACTGTGTATCCTTTATGTTCTAAGCTTGCAACTAAGAGGAGATTATTCTTTAAGCCAAGGACATATAATAAGTCTTCAATATGTAGTGAAGTCCCTAAGTCAAGCTGAAAATATACTAAACCCACTCCTTCAATTTCATATGTAGTATCATCTCCAAGTTCCACCTGAGTAGTGAAATTCTTGTTTTTGTAGTTTGTAAGAGCTTCTCAAAATCCAGTCATGTGTATGGAAGCTCCATTATCCACCAACCTGGATTTGGAACCATTGTTGATGGAATCGGAGAGACATGAAATCAAATAGTACTCTCTTCTAGATTATTGATCTTGAAAATACTTATTCTTCTTCTTGTTATCCTTAGGTTCTTCTTCTTATGTTGCGGATGCTTGGAATTTTCCTCTAAACTTTCTCTTTGGATGCCTAAAATAGCTGGCGTAATTTCCCATCTTGTGACAATTAAATCATTCAATATTTGACGCATCAAAGTGCTTACCTTGAGGATTCGTACATTTCTTATTTTGAGAGAAGGATTTGGTGTTCTTCTTTGCCTTGGAATCAAGGGCAAGGTTCCCTTCCTTAGCACCGTCATTTCTACTTTGAATTCTTCCTTCCTCTTCCAAGTATTCATGTCGTAGTATTTAAAAGTTGGTTTGGACTTCACGACCATTTATAGTAGACATAAAAGATTCCTAAGAGCTAGGGAGCCCATAAAAAATAGCTTGAACAAGATCATCATTATCTACTGAAACACCAATAGATAAGCGTTGGTATCTTACCTAAGATATTTTTGTAAAGAATGAAGCCACACCTTCATCCTTCTCCATCTTCACTGTATGAAGATTGTTCTTCAAAACTCATTTATGGTTGGGAGATTTCTTCTCATATAAATTTGTCAAAGTGTTAAAACACTCTTTGGTAGTCTTCAATAGGGTTATGTGTAACAAACTTAAATAATAACAACAAACAATATATATATATATATATATATATATATATATATATATTAAATATCAATATTAATTNCTTCTTGGAATGCATTGTTATTCATTTGTACAATTCCTTGGTTCTCCAACACCTAGAAAGCAGGGGGGGGATATGTAGAGTATGTATTTAACACCTTAGCACTCACAAAGGGGGATGGATAGAAAGAGATTCTCAAGAGAAAGAAAGGAAGGGAGATAGGGTGAAAGAAAAGAAAAAAAAGATAGGGATAAGGATAAGATTAAGATATTATAAAATGATGCATCCTTTCATGGATGGTATCCAAAGTTCCTTTACAATTAATATATATATGGCACTCACTTTGTAATCTTTTATCATCATTCATATTTAATATTTATTTTATATTTCAATATGGAATTATTTTCCATTGGTTGATTATTCAACTCAGTAATCATTGAGAATAGCCAGATACGGATATTACATTGGTATCATAGCCAACCCTTCCTAGGGCTTCTGCTGATCTTCAGCTTGTGGCCAAAATGTTCAGGTTTCTTGAATTTATGTCTTTGACCTCACAGTGGCTTTTAGCCATCCATATTCAGAGTTTCTCTGGTAAAAATTGGTTTTTGACCAAAAATTGGCCTTTGGCCATTTGAATTTCANAATATCTGGATATGGATATTACATTGGTATCAGAGCCAACCCTTCCTAGGGCTTCTGCTGGTCTCCGTCTTGTGGCCAAAATGTTCAGGTTTCTTGAATTTAGGTCTTTGACCTCACAGTGGCTTTTAGCCATCCATATTCAGAGTTTCTCTGGTAAAAATTGGTTTTTGACCAAAAATTGGCCTTTGACCATTTGAATTTCATTGAAGAAGTATTAATTCCACTCCAAATATGAAGCAAGAACGAGAGGGAAAAATGAAGAATAAAAAAAAAAATTATCAAGAAAAGAAATAAAAAAGGAAAAAGTTAAAAAACAAAGTGAAATAGCCCATGGTTTTACGAAATAGCCCATGCTTTTACTTACAATATTTAAATTATAAACTAGTTTCATAAAATATGCTTTGAGGACAAAGCATCATGAACCGGAAGGCAATGTAACAAACTTAAATAATAACAAAAAACAAACTATATATATATATATATATATTATTAATATTAATATATATTGATATTAATAATTAATAATTAATAAATGGTTATTAGTAAACTATTCTAAAATGACGCATCCTTTCATGGACGGTATCCAAAGTGCCTTTACAATTAATATATATATGGCACTCACTTTGTAATCTTTTATCATCATTCATCTTTAATATTTATTTTATATTTCAATATGGAATTATTTTCCATTTGTTGATTATTCAACTCAGTAATCATTGAGAATATCCGGTTACGGATATTACATTATGACATACATCAAGATGTCTTTAACTGAATCATAAATAATGTTTATTTCCTTGGATTGGTTCCTTTTGAATGTTTCCCTACATGAATTAGTTGTAGGTTCTTCTATAACATTGAGGATGAAGTCATCAACATCATTTTCTTCCAAGGTGTCCAAGAGACTTATTTCCATGATTGAAGTTGGATGACCCTTCAAGTCTGTCCTCTACTCTGAAGGTTATTAAAGTCATATCTACTCCAATAAAAGTATGCTAACTCATATCAATAAGGTATGAAATCTTCTTAGATCTTCCCCAAGGTCAACGAAGGCGACAATGACCTGCTCAAACACTGTGCAATTCACGTATAAAGCTATGATACCTTATTAAATTTTGGCATGGATTTAAATTGCTAGTAGTGACAGTTTTCTTTTAAAATTATAGAAGACTTGTATAAAATATCAACACTATTAAATTATGCAAGCAATAGCTAAAATTCTGAGATAGATAACAGCAACAGAAGAACAGTAAACAAGCATCCACAAGTATACAATTTTTTACCCTGGGAAAACCTTTTTAAGGAATTAAAACCCCATCAATGAAAGTCTTCCTTATTATGAGATGATTGAGTTTGTACATGAGCAGATAAAATTACAGACCTTTTACACCAAGAATTTACTTTCCTATAGGGAACACATATCAAGAGATATTTCCTGTAGATGATGAAGTCAACTTTGAGTGGTATAATTATTCTCAAAAAGCAAACTTTCATACCCTAACCAATTTCTTGTTGATTTGACCTTCTGATTTCTGTTTTATTCCTTTAGATGCCACATCCTGCTGATGTAATCCCTTGTCAGGGATTACATGAACTATAGGTTCCCTAGCAAGGTTTTAGAGCCTTGGAACAAGCCCTAAACAAAGCTCGTATGGATTGTAGGTGGCCCTAGTAGGGCTCGGGTGAACTGTAGCAGGCCCTATCAAGGATCGAGTGACATGGACCCATCCCTTGTAGAGTTCATACAATAGAAGAAAGGCCCTAGCAGGGCTGTCGTGAGTTGGAGGAGACCTAACAGGGCTTTAACTAGTCCTTCAATAGTTATTGCGGCCTTCAAGAACAAGAACCAGAACATCATGAGAATGAGAGAGAGAAAACACCAACAGAGAACCCCACGAATTGTCTTTGAGATAAGAGATTAAGAGATTAGATGATGATGAATAGGTGAGGATGATTTTTTTACTTATAGTTTCTTGTGGATAAGCAAGTCCATAAGTTAAGGATACCACCCTAAGGGGATTTTAATATTTTTTACTTTTGAGGTCCTTTGGCTTTTTTACCTTTTAAATATTTTAGACTTTTGAACTTTTTAATGTTTAGTGGGTACTTGGTCCTTTACAAGTGGGTACTTAGGCCAACACTATGGGTACTTGTACCCTAATTGGGTTTCTTGGTCCTTCAAGTGGTTTCATGGCCATAACTAGTCATCTCAGGGTTTCATGGTCCTTCAAGTGGTTTCATGGCCATAACTAGTCATCTCAGGGTTTCATGGTCCTTCAAGTGGTTTCATGACCACAACTAGTAATCTCAAGCATTCTTCTTGGTATTCATGGTCCATACATGTCAAATCGAATTGCATCATCATAAATAAGGAATAATTTTAATGTTCATCTCATTCTCCTTAGTGGCACCAAGGCCATGTTCTAGGTACTTCAACAAGGGGTGGTCAAGCCCTTGCGAAGGTCCCATAGTCCAATAACCAAGGAGAGTTGAAACTCACTTGCCTAGACCCAGTATAGGACTTCCTGGTCCCTGACCAGGTTCTTCATTCCTAGGATGAAGGTTGACTGAGGTCAGTATCTTGGTAATTGACCAAGTTACTCCATTCTTAAATAATGGGTCTCAGCCCCAGACTAATCTTCAGTCACAAACATAATTATGTTGATCAACCCCTGGTCCCTCACCAAGGCTTCCATTCTCTAGGAGAATGGTTCTCGTCCCCAAGCTAAGTTTTAGTCCTAGATTGAATGTTGATCAATTGCATGTTACCTGACTAGTTCCACCATTCTCTCGAAGAATGGCTCTCTATGTTGCTAAAATATCAACAAGATGGTGCCCCCATGTTTTATAGAAGAAATCCTTCTCCCAAATACACACAAGTTTGCAAGGTGATTTGCATCGAGATTTTAAGTCTACAAAACTTGATAAAAAGGGATAGTCTTAAACATATTTGTTAATTCTAAAGTTATCTGGATTCACTAACTAAGACTAGTATTTAGAGGGACAAAAATATTCAGAAAGAATTCAATGACGATAGAGGAGTCACTAACCCAATTACCACTGTTGTTTACTTAATACTACATTCTTGCAACATGTCTAGTCCTTGGGACACTGTCAAAGCGTCTAATTCATTATTTGTGGTGTTTCCTTAAACCTAAGCAAAAATTGCTATATTTCCTTTAGTATCAATATGGATCCCCTCTACTCCTTCCACCCCTACAAATAACTCGTAAATTGAGAGGAAAACAACTACCAAAAATTAATCGATAGACAAAGGTTGAATCAATAAGGATCCCTCTATTCCTGCCACCTCTGCAAATAACTTTTAACATTGAGAGAAAAAACAACTACCAAAAACTAATTGATCATGTACAAAGGTTACTAATAAAAATTTCAAAGAGGATTACTACTACTTTCTCGATTTGTCATCGATGATGAGAGTAGAAATATCATGAAAAGTAGCCAATTCCCATCTTTTGTATGTAGGCATGAATTACTACTTGTATTGTAGTGTCCTTAAACAAATGATTAATACTTTAATAAGGCATATATCTATGTGAATTGATTTTTTAATATACTTGTGATTGATATCAATTGCACTATTTAATTACATCGTCCCAAAACGAAAGCAAACTCTATCATTAGGATTATTTGATGTCTAAAACAATCACGTGATTTTTATAGGATTGAAAATATAAAATTACACAATTATAGTCATACAACTAAGTGTCGTGCATAATCAAACCACACGTTGCTCCTAGTTAGAATTGATCAAGGTAGATGCATTACAAGTAAAATGTCATCATGAGAGCAGTATTGTTCCTTTTTACCTTGTCAAATGGCCACAATATCACCATATGAATGTAGATTTCATCTTTAACCATGATTGGCCTCTTTGTCTATTAATTATGGCAAGGATGTATCCTATTTTGTCTTCTTCAAAGAGTGGAATTTAAAAATTGAAATGATGGCCATAAAATGTGGATCTTAATCTAGACCTTGGTTGAGTTTAATGGTGTTCTTTGTTTCTCTTTTTTGGAGGATTTATGTTTACATTGTAAGACGCACTCTTCCAATGGCTTAATTGGTATCTAGTGTGCTATAATTGGTTATGATTGGTTAGTAATATATATCAATTGAATTATATAACTATGATAACTATGATCCATGTGGTAGTTTTTAATAAATAGTCATTTTTTGGACTTATAACAATTAGATAAGATCTCTACTAAGGGGCTTCCATCAAGAAATGAAGCTAGGAAGACAAATTTCCCTCTAGAGGCAATGGTGGCTACTTTTAATTATGACGCATATTTCCACACCTATTTCCACAACACCTTTCCATTATGGTGCCACCAAAAAGTACACATAATGTTTCAGTTCAACGAAAAGGAAATTAATATGCTGGTTCACTACCAATATTTTCTAATCAGTGCCTTAGATCTATGTAGGCCATGAGGATTAAGGGTCGATTAAAGAAATTCTTTGGTAGAATGGGTGTTTTGTAGGTGAATGCAATATTTTATACTTCAAATGAACAAGATATAGTTCTTGTTCATTCTTTTTATATATTTTTTATTTAATAATAATTGGTATGCATTAAAAGAATCTCAGTTCTTGAAAGCTTTGGTAACATTTCAGGTTTGTGTAGCATGGATTTTGGGATAAGAGAGTATTTAAATTGCATCTTTATGAAATAATTTAAATGAAAAGAAGGTAACATCTTCACGTTTTGTATGATTATTTTCACATTCTTGTTAAGTTTTTCCATCTTAAATCCCTGCATGAAACTAGGATCCAACTTCCTTTTGGACAAAGTAAACACGCATTATTTTTAACAATAGGTTTGGGTAGTTAATACTACCGGAATCCAAGGATCATTTCCTCTCTCGTTGAACATAAACTTAACTCTTTTTATGTATTTAGTGAGCATCTTAATAGTTCACTCTCTCTATCATATTGTATTTTATCAACTATTTTCTCACTCTACAACTCAGTAGATATTGATACAACTTCACGAGTCTCATTTCTAGGGAATTACAAAGAAGGATAGTTGGGTTTTCTCCATTGGAAATTACTTGCTTTTTTTTGTGAATTGTAATTATTTGTTTTATCCTTAAAGGAATTCTTATAGTTGGCCCTTCAATTCTCTTCCCTTTCAAAACTTGTAGTTGTTTTCCCCAAGGTACAACACCAAGTCTATACAAACTCGATTTTAGTTCCCCTTTTCAGTTTTTTTACCCTCCAAAAACAACTTATCGATGTATTATTGCACCTTCTTAGGTAAATTACTAAATTATGTCCATTTTTATATGAAAATGTTTGTTTTTACCTTACCAAAAGTTTTATGTTACATGGATTTGAAAATAGGTACACAACCTCCTTTAGAGTAACCAAGGGCACATAAAGATGATTCATAGTCACCATCATATTCCTACATCCTTAAAGGTTGGTGATAAGTTTTGTATATATATTAAAAAACAACCCTTATAGGGAGGTAAACATCATAAGCTTCATATACTTTGTAGTAGGTTGGTGAAAATGCCTTCAAATTGGAGCTTTCACAAGAATTGGGTATTGATCATTCGGTAGTTAATGTGTCCTAGTTCAAGTTGTATGATCATTCCCAGTTGGATAAAGACATTCCCATTTCTCATCCAGTGGACAATGTTAAATTTTTATCCCCCTTTGGTAAATGATACCTTAGTGGAGGTGTAACACCAATCCACTCATCATGTCATTGTCACTCCATACCTCATGGACAACAAGGGTAAATTGTCTATCCAAGATAAAAGGTTTCTCCAAGATGAATTTGGTACTTGTTTCCCTCATCTTATTTTATAGATGTGGCACAAGTGTTTTTAACATGGAAGACATGATATGAAATCCAAGAGAAGGACACGTTGGAAGATAATAATGCTACAACATAATAATGCATTTACAAAGTAGTTAGTTTTTATTATTAAAATAAAAGAGATTACACAATCAATTTTAGCCACCCCAATTTGGATCTGTTAATTAAAGAAGGCTATTGAAATGTATGAAACTAGTTTTGAGTTAACAAAAGTCCTCAATTTTAAGTTATTTATTTTTCTTCCATATCAATATAGGATTTCGATATCAATTACAATAATAAATATTTTATTAATAAATGAATAATATGGTATTATATTTTCAAAAGATAGTTTCATTGCTTCGACCTTTTTATTAAAATATAATATTTAAAAATGTAATGAGATACATTCCATAAGTCTACCAGATTCGAACTGCAAATTTATGCATTGTATTGAACATAGCCAAAAACCTTAATTTATATATATATATATATGAAAATTTCTAGATCAACATTCTATGCATGTCATTTTCATATACATAATAAATTGTGATATGAATTTAAAAAACAACTTAAGCTATTAAATTTTATTTTATCTTCTTTAATTTTATATTGTTAAACAAAATATTCATAATAATGATATTTTAGCTGCCCAAAGAGGTTGTATTTATCGACGAAGAGTGAGTATTTTTTGTCCAATGGGAAAGTTTCAATTTCTATGAGGGTTTTCCTTAATCTATGGGTCACCTTGAGGTAGTGGTCAAATGTGTGGTTGCATCAAACGAGATTCTATTAAATGATTTGGTGAATTGTGCACACATAAGTGGATGAAATCCCACCCCCATGTCCTTCAATTTAAAAAGGGGTGGCGAGAGAGAGAGGGGCATCCTTAAACCTTGATGGAAACAAAAAAATATCATACTCTTGGGGCATAGGAATCACCACCAACAATGAAGCCAAGTCTTGTGATTTGTATCTAGTGACAAAATTTCTTAAGAGATATCGCATAAAAATGTGATGATCTTTAGTGACTCTTTATTGGTAATTAAGCAAGCAAGAATAAGGATTTTCAAAGATGGTTCTATTTAGAGTAGAACTCGTGAAAGAACCTATTGGAACCTTAATACCCTTGAAAACATCAATCTCTTCCATAGCATGCATGTTAATAACTCTTCATTTGATATCAAGTATTTAGACAAGGAAGTACTAGTTAAAAATGGGGACCCACTTGAATATAGGATGCAACTCCCTAATCATTTTATGGTTAACAACAACATGGGAAATGCCATGGTTTCATATTTCCATCATAAAATTGGGGATCATGGAATTACTTGTCAAGTAGTCAATGGTCCAAGGTATGCAAGTCATGTTGGCATCAAGTTGTGTGAGAGAACCTTAACACTCCCTCAATTTCAAGCTCCCTCCCATCCACTGTTTTTTTCTTGGAGCATATTCATTTATGGCAAATGTATGCATTTATTTATATAGATGTTGGATATTAATTTGAATGTTTTGTAATTTTTGAAGTTGGTTTTGATCACAAGCAACAAGTTCGATTTGGTTTTGTGGCTCATGGTCTTTTGATTTCGATTCCATTGAGGAGACTAGTGTTGGAAGGAGGTGAGTTTTCTCACTCGTCCTTGGTAGTTTTGGTCTTTCAACATCTCTTTAGTCTATAAGATTTGTTTTTGGTTATTTGGCATTGAAGTTATCAACATTTGTTTAAGGTTATTCTTGTTTGTGGTTTATATCTGGGGGTTTCTTCCCTCATTTCTAGTCCTATAATATCCAATCCATCGAACCAAAATTAGGTGGGAGTTGAAGGTAATGGAAAAATTAAGGAAAATTTTCATTGGATGAAAACCCAATTGGAGGGCATAAGGTAGTCAATTGAGTATCTTATTATGCACGTGGATAATTAGGAACTCTAACAAAAGAAGAAAATTGATAAGCTTGTGAGTGACATATATATGCATTAAAACATAATTCTGGGATTTGGCCATGGTTCTCATCTTGTCATAGGTCAACCTATGTTATATTTTGGTTCCAAGAATTTAAAGGAAGAAATGGTCCAACAAAAAACTTTGGGTATATCAAAGTAGCCTCATTCTCAGTTGGGGAAACGCCCTAAATAAGCTTATCGCTTTATGGAGGAAGCACATAGTGGACACTGATTCAATTAATCTGATTTTTGTTAGTATTATTAATCCTCCTTTTCCCAATTTGGTCATTATGTATAAATCGGGAATCATGTCTAAATCAAGATTCCTTTCAGTCTATTTTTAGTCACTAGCACCGGTTACTAAAGTGTGGGGCACATGCACCAATTACTAAAGTGTGGGGAACACTAATTGAATCCAAATTCCAATAATTTCACTTGCATGCATCAGTTTAGGAGCCTCCTAGATCAATCCCTACAAATTAGGAGCCATTAGGAGTGTCGATACCAACCTCCATCAGTTGAGTTTAGTTGGTGACTAGTCGAGCTCAGTTAGGAGTCAATTACATTCAGTTCTAGTTCCCTACACTCAGTTTTATTCAATTAGCGCTAGGATTGCATGGCTGCATGCAAGTGAAGAGCATTTACTTACTACCTCAGTCAGTTATACTAGTCAACACTGAATTAGACACTTGATTTTGGATTTTGAACTCCGATGAACTCTGATAATGATTTAGATCACAAGGTCAATTAACGATTCAGTCAAGTAGATTCCAACCAATTTGAATTTCCTCACATGGATTCGAATTGCATGTGCCTATTTAGCCATTGTACTTCATTGTAATTAATTATCTAATTACTTTTGATTAATGAAAGCATTCATAGTTGCAAGCCATTTTTGCACTGTTTCATTCTTTAATTGCTAAGTAAATTGTGTGATCTATTTTGTGAGTTGTGTGTTGATCCATAGATCTATGTGCTCAATTTAATATGGTATCAGAGCCTTGATAGGACAAGGAACTTCTCCTACTATAGATCCAAACTTGGATAGTAAAAAATTGAGCAAAATTGCTCCTTCTAGTACTACACCAGAAGCGGAGAATTTCCCACTTAATATCCCAAGTTAAGGAATTGTTGATCAAGTTTGCTTGATCAACCATGTTGGGTGTGAAGGAAATTCCAAAAGTGCAGACTGTCGACCTTATTTTTTCTATTTGATTGTGTGATTTACAGGTTTATCAATCCTCTTCACTACATTCTCTACAAGCAGCTCAGTCACCCTTCTATGCATTCGCTATAACAGCTCAATCCTCTCCTTTGCATTCTAAATGGATCCTCCAATGGACCTTCTCACTCCTTTCAACTATCACCAATGAAAGGAGGGCATGGAGATGTAGCTACGCTCCAAAATACTCTTCAGACTCACAATGGAGACAGAGAAAGAGTCAATTCATTATGTTGACAAAGAAAAGTACTGGAATAGGCTTGATGAAGCCTACGGTTGCTTGTGCCTCTCAATCTCTCGAGATATTATCTTCCACATCAACGGATTGAAGACTCCCAAGGAGGTTTGGGATAAGATTTCATCCTTATTTGACAAGCACAATGATCTAAGGATCTAGCAGGTAGAGAATGAGCTAATCTCTCTCCATCCAGCCAATTTTGAAACACTAAATGACTTCTTCACAAAATTCAAGCATCTAGTGTTCCAATTGAAGTTGTGCAAGGTTGAGAAGGAGGATGATCAAATCATCCTTGCCGTTCTCTCCAAAATTGGTGCAGACTATTCAATATTTGTATCAAAATTTCATTCTGTGAATCTCTCTACTCCAAACTGGAAGATTCCTACTCTTAACTCCTTCATTGAATCTCTCACTTAAGAGCATGACAAGTTTATCCAAATGGGGATCTTTCAATATTCCAGAGATCAAGCACTGGTTGTAGGAGGACCTAAGGTAGCGAATGATAAAGGGAAGCAAAAGGATGAGTCTCCAATTAAGAAAGAGTAGTCAAAATAGCCTTCAGGTTCAATGAGAAGCAAGAAGAATGGAAAAGGAAAGACACTATATTCTTACTATGAAAGGGGATTTCATCTAGAAAGCACCTGTATGAGAAGAACAATTGATGAGATGTATCTTGTTGTGAAGAAACATAACATTACTGTACCTGCTAGCTCAAGGAAGGCTGACCATAGAGAAGAAACTAAAGAACATGAAGAGACATTACATGCATTGAAGGCTAGCTGCTCAATAGCACATGCCTTCCTCATTGATTCTAGAGCTTCCAATCATATGGTTGCATCTAGAGAATCATTCTCTTCCTTGCAGTCTTTTGATTGTCCTAGTATTCAGATGGGAAATAGCAATAAAGTTCAAGCTAAAGGGAAGGGCTCTATCAAGCTTGAACATGGAAAGTTCAAATATGTGCTTTATGTTCCCTCCCTAGCTTCAAAACCGTTATCTGTATACCAGATGACTCATACTAGATCTCCAAATTGAGTCATATTTGGTCCTAACTAAGTGGAGATCATAAATATCTCTACTGGGAACATCATAGCGAAGGGTGCTGCAAATCATGCCTCCAAGGCATATGATTTCTCACACTTCATGCCATTTTCAGAACCACTACACTCTCAGCAGCCACTTGCAAGGGAAGGTAAAAACATTTCATTTACTTCTTTTGCAGTTTCCACTAGTATTGTAGATCCAGTTGTATCAATTTATGAGATTTAGATTCAGGGTGATTCAAATCCAGATCCATTCCCTCCTTCCAAAATGGAAGCTAGGAAGATGACTAGGAATCCATCTGACACTCAAAAGGGAAAGACCCTTACGCTATGTCATGCAATCTTACCTCCTTCAGAGAGATGCAATAGACTCCCTATAAGATGCTACATGGCAAGGGCTCAGTCTCACTACATTCAAAAGAATAGAGTAGATCATACACCTCTTCATCCAGCAAGAGGCAAAGGTTACATTCCTCCTTCCTTCCATCATCATTTTGGGAGAAGATGGAGAAGTCTACATGCCAAGCCCCAGGATACCTGTGCACAGATAATCATGCATGCTGCTCTACTACATCACAGAGATTACAGCAACACATTTTCAAGTTTTTCAAACTTGAATCCTGATTCTATCTGCTTAGTTAGAGGGGGGGGGGATTTTTTCCCATGTGGTTTTTTCCCTAGCTCCTTGTGTTGAGCAGTTACTTTACTTTACTTGTTGTAATGGGTGACCTATGGTATTAGTTACCAGGGCCCACAAATTGTCCAAGTTAGCATTTAGGGGAGGTGTTAGGATTATTAATCCTCCCTTGACCAATTTAGTCATTATGTCTAAATCAGGAGTCATGTCTAAATCGGGAGTCCTTTCAGTCTATTTTTAGTCACTAGAACCATTAGGTCCACTTGGCCTAATTGAGGCACATGCACTAGTTACTAAAGTGTGGGGAACACTAATTGATGCCAACTGCCACTGATTGCACTTGCATGCTTCAGTTTAGGATCCTCCTACATCAATCCCTACAAATTAGGAGCCACTAGGAGTGTCGACACCAACCTCCATCAGTTGAGTTCAATTGGTGACTAGTCAAGCTCAATTAGGAGTCAGTTACATTCAGTTCTAGTTCCCTACACTCATTTCTATTCAGTTAGCGCTAGGATTGCATGGTTGCATGCAGGTGAGGCGCATTTACTCACCTCCCTTAGTCAGTTAGACTAGTCAACAATGAATTAGACACTTGAGTTTGGATTTTGAACTCCGATGAACTCCAAGAATGATTTAGACAAGGTCAGTTAACCATTCAGTCAAGTAGAGTCCAACCAATTCAATTTCCTCACATGGATTCGAATTGCATGTGGCTATTTAGCCATTGTACTTCATTGTAATTAATTATCTAATTACTTTTGATTAATGAAAGCATTCACAGTTGCAAGCCATTTTTGCATTGTTTCATTCTTCAATTGCTGAGTAAATTGTGTGATCTATTTTGTGAGTTGTGTGTTGATCCATAGATCTATGTGCTCAATTTAATAATTTTAGTATCTGGTATTTTTTTTTGTATCTTGATACTTGGCCAATATAGTCAGCTCTATAGTTTTAGTTAGAGTAATGTACTAGACCTTTCAACGCTTTCTAAATACATAATTTGTCTTTATAATCAACTAATAGCTTAAACAAATTTAAACAAGATCCACGTGGTGGAAATGTCCCCGACCAATATTAAAGCTATTTGAAAAAAACTAGAAGAAAAGCAAGCCAACTTAACTAGCAACTAGCTTACTTATTTTATTCAACTAATTTTGACGGTGAGTTAGTCAGCCATCGCTTAAGTTTTAGTTTTTAACTTTTCCCACTCAATTAAAAAAAACAATTTATTATTCTTAATCAACCATTGATTAAACTTAGACTATGAGACGAACCGTTATTCTCATGGACCAACTTAAAATAACACAAACAACACCTATCCATATAATAAAGAATTTATATCATAATAAAATATTTATGTTATATATTTACAAAACGATAAAAAAGAATTGCAATACAAAACATATAAATATAAAATATAAAAACATATAAATTAATAAAAATATAAAAAACATTCCATTTAAAAGCATTATTAACATATAAATTATAAAAACATATAAATTAACATATAAAATATAAAAACATTATAAAGCATTATTAACATATAAAGCATTATTAACATATAAAATATAAAAACATATAAATTAATAAAAATATAAAAAACATTCCATTTAAAAGCATAGTCATATTAATAATATGGTTGATATACGCCAATGGATGACAATATTTAAGATAGGCCAGAAATAATAATGTTGTTATCGACATATATCAACCATATTATTATTAATATGGTTATGTTAGCTGACGATCGACCTTGAAGCAATAAAATTATTATTTTAATAAAATTTAAATATAAATACAAAAATACAATACTAATAATACTTTGTATTATTATATAATAATATTGGAAAAAATATAATAATAAAAAAAATTATGAAATATTTATTAATATGCTTTAATAATATTAATAATTAATCTTAATCTTAAAATTATTACATTAATAATCATATTAAATATAATACTTAATATTTATTAATAATTTTTGAAAAAAAATCCTGGAGGCTAAACTCGTCTAAGCTGGCTCGCATGCTCTGAGGCAGCTTTTTACAGCCGCCCAGGGTTTCAAGATCTCTGGCCGCGCCTGGGGGAGGGCACTCTCCTTCCTCGCCTCTCTCTGCCGAGGAAGCCTTCAGACGCCTGCTCTCTACTTCGGGCTTCAAACCAGCTGCCCCTTCCATTCCAAAATTTATCAAGAAACTGGATGCTATCCCGGAAATTGATCTCCCGACTGATCAGCCCATCAAGATCTCCCTAGCCCTAGCTGAACGAGGTCTGGTTGGGCAGTTCATGGGGCTATGGCCATCTTCTAAAACCACTGACGATTGGATCCAAAGGAACTGGCGACCTCAACTCAAGAATAGTGTTACCTGTTACCCTGTTGGAAGAGGATTCTTCATCTTTGAATTCATCTCCAAAGAAGATCGAGACCTCGTCTTTAGAAACGGCCCGTACTTCATGGGGACCCAAGGGCTGTACCTCAACAAATGGACCCCGGACTTCAATCCTGAAGTAGATGTCCCAAAGGAAGTGCCAGTGTGGGTAAGGCTTCCAAATCTCCCAGTTTACTGCTGGAACTCACAAACCCTTGAAAAAGTGGGGAATGCCCTGGGGAGATACATAGACAAAGTGGAGAACAAAGGTCAGTACTCCTGCGCCAGGATTTGTGTGGAGGTTGACCTGGAAGCCGGGCTACCTGAAGCAGTTAAGCTGAAAGTCGGAGACTGGCATCATTACCAAAAGCTAGATTACGAGCAGCTCCCGTTCAAGTGCCGGCATTGTCACGAGCATGGACATTTCCAGAGAAATTGTCCTCAAATTCAAGTCCATGATGAAGACGAGGGCTGGCAAAAAGTTAAAAAGGGCAAATCTGGCAACAAAAATCAGGAAAAAAAGACAGGCAGTAACACGCAAAATCTGCCATCGAGCTCTTCCTTCCAGGAAGCCATCAAATCAACTCCAATCGTCATTCAGGAAGAAGATCCAAAAAAAGCCAGCGATCCTGCAGAAAATCAGACCAGCGATCCACATAAAGGAAAAGAGGCCGCGTCCAATATTGAAGAGCCGTTGGAAATGGGGGAAATCCCTCACCCAAGGGGACCCTCCCCTGCTGACCCATCTAGTCCTCTCAAAGAAACCAGCGTGGATCCACTTCTGCTAGAAACGGACCAAGACGAAGAATCGGATGAAGGGGACTCCTCAAGCAGCCTGCCGTCGGTTCCCTTCAAAAATCCAAGAGGCCGAAAGTCAAAGAAGAAGCAGAGGGAAGAAGCTTCCTACTTAGCGATCCTTGAAGGCTCACAAAGAACACTGAAAGGTATAATGAACACCAGATCGAAGAAAGGAACCGGCCCGGCCTCAAAAGGGACCACCTCCCCCCACCGTTATTAATGCGCTACATCTCCTGGAATTGCAGAGGATTAGGGTCTTCATCAAAAGAAGAAGCAATGAAAGATCTGGTCCGAATTCATAACCCTGAGATTCTGCTTGTCCAGGAAACAAAAATGGAGGAAGCTGCTGCCCTCCAAGCTGGGGAAAAGTTCTTGAAAAAAGGCACCGGGACTGCCATCAACTCTAGAGGAGCCTCTGGAGGTATTGCAACCTTCTGGGACCCCAATCTCTATACTCTTGAAGCTGAAGTTCGTGAGCTCCACTAGATCTTTACTAAACTCATCCACAAACCCTTGGGGCATTCGGTAAGTCTCTTCAATCTCTATGTTCCTGTTCTGCAATCGGAAAAAAAAAAGTTTCCTGGAATAGCCTAGAATCCTTTCTCAATCATCAGCGTCTTGATAATATTATTGTGGCTGGCGATCTGAATGTTACTCTGGCCTCAAGTGAGAAAAAAGGTGGCTCGCTGGTTAGGGACCCCTCGAGGGAATTGGTGGAGGATATTATCCTCGGCTGGGATCTCCTTGACATAAAACCAGCTAGAGGGAAGTTCACTTGGACAAATAAGAGAGTTGGACCGGGTCATGTGGCTGCCCGGCTTGACAGGTTCCTAGTCCACTCCTCCTTTCTCACCCTTGGTCTTTTGGCCTCCTCCAAAATCCTTCCTCACTGTACCTCGGATCATAAACCCATCCTCCTTGACCTGTCTCTCGCCCCTAACCTCGGTCCAATCCCCTTCCGCTTCAGCCCCCTTTGGATCCAGCAGGAGGATTTTCTTCAAGTTGTCACTAATTCCTGGTCCACTCCTATTAAAGGCTCCCCTTCCTTCATATGGGAAGCCAAGCTAAAAAGACTCAAAACAGATCTGAAAAATTGTGCAAAACTCCTTGTCACGCCCTCCTCAAAAAGAAAAGCTGCTCAAGCTGAATTGGAAGATCACCAATGCCTCATGGATGTCTCAGATATAACTGACTGCATGCTAAGAAAGGAAGAGGAGCTCCAGAAATCCTTCTTCTCAGCATGTAGGACGGAAGAGGAATATTGGAGGCAGAAATCCCGCAATCTTTAGCTCATGAGTGGAGATAAAAACACCAAGTATTTCCACAAGCAGGCTGAGGCTAGGAAAAACCACAATGCAGTCTCTGAAATCAACTACAATGGAGTCCTTATCAAATACTTTGAGGGCATCAAGCAGGCTGCCCATGATTCCTTCAAATGGTTATACACTGCCCCCATTGAGGATCCTATTGACACCAACGCCCACCCCTTTGACCTTATCCCAAACCTCATTAAACAGGAAGACAACAACCTCCTCACAACTCCTGTTTCTATGACTGAACTTAAAGAGATCCTTTCGATCATGAAACCAGACAGTGCGCCTGGCCCTGACGGCTTCACCACTAGATTCTTCACCAGCTGCTGGTCGATTATAAAGTATGATCTCCTTAAAATGGTTCGGCACTCTCAGATAGTTAATAGGCTGGGAGGAAGCACCAATTCTTCCTTTCTAGCGCTGATACCGAAGAAAAAAGGTGCCAATAACTTCAACCGTTTCAGACCGATCTCCTTGTGCAACACAGGGTATAAGATCATTACCAAGATCATTGCCTCCAGACTTAAAAGGATTTTGCCCAAAATTATTCCTGATAATCAGGGTGGATTCATCAAGGGAAGGAAAATCTTGGACAACATCATTCTCGTCCAAGAAGCTATTCACTCCAGCTACCAGCGTAAGGAGAAAGGTATGATCATCAAACTTGATTTAGCAAATGCCTTTGATCGTGTCAAGCATGATTTTTTGTTTGCTATTATGGCCAAATTTGGCTTCTCCTCCTCCATTATAAACTGGATAAAAGGCTGTGTAGACTCTCCTTGGATTAGCCCTCTAGTAAATGGGAGACCTACGGGCTTCTTCAAAGCAACCAGAGGTCTCAGGCAAGGCTGCCCGCTGTCCCCTCTTCTTTACGCCATTCAAGCCTCAGTTCTCATCTTTCAGCTCAAACTCTGCCAGGACTCCCAAACGTTGCCTGGTCTCCGAATAGTGCATGGGGTCCGGAGCATAAACCATGCTCAATTTGTAGATGATACCTTGTTATTAGGAGGAGCGAGCTCTCATTCTGCCGAATACTTTAAGAATGAACTGGAAATCTACAAGGCGGTGTCTGGAAGCAAAATCAACTTCCATAAAAGCAAGATTTACAGTTGGAACTGCTCAGCAAGAGAGCTCCGAGGAATAACCAGAATTCTTGACATGGATGGCACAGCTAACTGGGAGACCTTCCCCTACCTTGGCATCCCCATCTGCAAAAACAAACTCAAATCAGCAAACTGGGATAACATCATAGATAAAATCAAATCAAAAATCCAAAGTTGGGGTTCTAATTGGCTCAATACCGCAGGTAAAACCGTTCTTTTAAAAGCTGTCCTGAATAACATGCCTATTTACCAATCGTCCATCATGCCTGCTCCTGCTTTGGTCATTCACAAAATGGAAAGTATGCTTCGGAAATTTCTGTGGGAAGGAGGCAAGGGGAATGAGAAGAAATTCCATCTAATTAGCTGGAAAAAGATACAAAGGCCTCGTTATGAAGGAGGGCTGCAAGTGAGAAGTCTCTCCTCTCAAAACCTGGCTCTAGGAGCTAAACTGCTCTGGCAAATTGTAACTGGAAAAGACAGTTGGAGCAAGAAAGCTCTAAGGAATAAATACTTTCCCGGTCCAAGAAAAAGATGCTTGGATATACCTCCCCCAAGCAGAAATGGTTCCCCGATCTACAAGATGTGCCTTAAAGCTTTAGAACCTTTCCGAAGTAACCTTTACTGGATCCCGGGTGATGGTAAAACTATAAGAGTATGGGACAACTCTATCATGGGAGATGCCCCTCTTGGGTCTTGCAGAGAAGTGGAGCATCTCAGAAGCTGGCTGTTAAACAAAGGCATCATCTCGCTCTCGGACTTGTCTCAATGGGAAGACAACATTTGGATAGGGTGGGATCTAGGCAACCCCCCTCCAGACCTTGCTACCGAGTCTGATCTGCTCTCAGCCCTCCTCCAAGGCAAATCTCCCATCAAGGAAGGAACTCGAGACAAAAGAGGATAGGGGAGTAATTCAAGAAATTATTCCTCTGCTGAAGGATATAAGAAGTTTCAGGCTGCCCCTGGCGCTGCTCCCAATCCTGCAATCTGGAAACTACTGTGGGATAAAGGCTTCATTCCAAAAATAGACATGTTCTGCTGGACTATGGCACACAACAGTATCCTTACTGGAGAAAATCTCAAGAAACGAGGGATGGAAGGCCCCTCTAGATGCTCGTTGTGCAAAATGGAGACTGAAACATCGGACCACCTCATCACTGGCTGCAATTTCTCCAAAGAAGTCTGGATTCAGGCCTTGAGGATTAGCCCGAGCATAAATCGCCCAACCTCTATCCAAGACCTCCTCTCAAGCTGGATGCATCTCTCCCCTTTCCTGATGACCAAGAAACCTCTCCTTCAATCAACCTGGAACTGGATCCTTAAAGCCATATGTTGGAAAATTTGGACGGAAAGGAATAGTCGAATCTTCAGGGGGAAGGAAAGTCACCCTTCCAGAGTAGCAGCTCAAGCAAGAGCTATTGTTGGGGAAGCTCTGGAACAGAACTCCTCCCTGGCTAACACTGTGCCTCTCAACTCCGAAGAATCACATTGGCTTGCCCAGTTTGTCCCCAATCACCACAACAGAACTCCTTCAAAAGCTCTCTTAGCTAATTGGGAAATAAGGTTAGATGAGGACGCCTTCAACAGTTGGAAACTTGCAATGAACGCTATCTGTCTTTTCTTTGATGGAGCAGCAAAGGGAAATCCGGGACTTTCCAGTTGTGGGGGAATTATTACTGAAGCAAATGGCAAATTGATCAGCTCCTACGCCTGGGGTCTAGGAAATGGGACAAATAATAAAGCTGAGTTTTGCGGGCTTTATCAAGGCTTGAGGATTGCTAGGACCAAAGGTATTGCCAATCTTCTGGTGTTCGGGGACTCTAGGCTGCTAATCCAGGCCATCTCCAATAAGAAACGACCCTCCAATGTGCAGTTAGCACAAATCATGAAAAGAATAAGGACGCTTTGTGAAGATTTCCATTCAATTAGTTTCTACCACATTCTTAGAAATTTGAACTCTAAGGCAGATAAAGCAGCGAATGAAGGAGCACGTTTATGCAGAGGAATCCTGCACATGGATGACTCTGAGATAAGATGGGACGTCCCCTAGCAGGGTCAAGCGTCCTCATTCGCCTGGCAGAACTTTGCTGCTCCTAGATTCCCGTCCAACGTCTGGCACTGCAGGAGAAATCTCTTTTCCTCGATTCTGCTATCATCCTGTCTAAGACCGAATCGTCCCCTGAGCTGCTTTTATTTCCTTCATCCTTCGCTCTGAAGTGCTCTGCCTTTGTTCCTGTGGCTGATTCTGCGCTGAAGGTTAAGTTTCATATTTTCTACGTGCTCCAGAAGCGACCTTTCGTCTCTCGATGGCTTCAGACAGCTCATCCTCATCGGGTCTATCTGTGGAAGCTAGACTCCAAGAACTCGAATCATCACTTGGGAGAATCCGCGGGCGCATGTCTGGTTTTGAGAAGACTCTGGATGACTCCAATAAGGCTGCGAATAAGTCCTGGGATTTACTGAACGCCGATTTAAGGAAGTTAAGAGAAGATCATACTGCTTCAGCTGGGAAAATGAAAAGCTTCAAGGCTGAGGTTCGCTCAGGGTTTAAAGACGAAGCAAACGTCCATGGCGACTTTGGCAAGCGCCTCGCTACTCTGGAGAATGCGGTGGCAAAACTGGATCTGAAATGAAGAAATGGAGCTCTGTTCCCGCTCTTAGAACTTCTATGTTAAATAACTATAATAAGGCGTTGAGCCTCTCGATCAAAGTTTAACTTTGGGATTTTGATTGTCTGGTATGTATTGTTACAGCACACGGCAGCTGGTTTGCCGGCTCCTTATAATATAATCTAATCCTCTGTTTTAGTTTTAAAAAATAATTTTTGAAAAAAATATAAATAATAATAAATTAATTATAATTATTTTAATATGATTATTCATATAACAAATTATAGTAAACATTAATGATTAATATGATCAAAACATAATAATGAGTATTATTATAATAGAACTAATAATAATAAGTTCTATGGGTTAGTTCAAGTGGTTAAGTGTTGTAAGTTGTAAGTTGAAGGTCTTGGGGTCAAATCTCCAAGTGGCTATACATTGTTATATAAGGGCCTCACTTGATGTCCCCATTGGGTTAGCTCCATAATAATATAAAAATTAATGTTTTGATTAAAAAAAAAAAAAAAGTTAATATTATTTAATAAATAATATAATATTTATAATACATTAATATGATTAATAATTATTATGAAATTTGTGATTAATATTATTAAAGCATAATGATAATACATTTGATAGAAATTATTTATATTATTTAAGAGAAAATGTATAATAATTAATCATTTATATTGAATGAATAATGTTTAAATATATTCAATACATAATGGATAATGTATGATTTAATGTTTGATGAAAGATAGAAATTAAATATATAAATATTTTAGTAACAAGAATGTGATAATCATTTTCAATGCTAATATTATGTAGGGTGACTATGATATTTAATAGACATTTTAAAGAGTTAGGTTTTAATGTGACATAATTTTATATTATTAATAATTAATTTAAATGTTAAATTATCAATAATTAAAAATAATAATTATAGTTGATTACAAAGGGTTATGTATGATTATTCTTGAGTTTGGAAGACTATGGTTGAGTTTAGTTTACTAAGGTTGACTTTGCTTGGCCATAATCAACTATTGGTTGACCATGGTTTACTATGGTTGAGCATGGTTAAATATGGCTGACTATGGTTGACCATGGTTGACTTTGATTTACTTTGGTTGACTATCATGCACTTTCATTGACCATAGTTGACCTTGGTAGATTATGGCTAACCATGGTTAACAATAGTTGACATTGTTTCACCATAATTAGTTATTGGTTGAACTTGTTTCAATTTTGAATATGGTTGATAATGGTTGACTATGGTTTTCTTTAGTCGACTTTGGTTAAATTTGATTGACTTTGGTTGAATATGGATGACTTTGGTTGGTTATGTTAGGATTAGGTTGACTAATTGAATATGGTTGACCATGGATGACTATGGTTGAATATGGTTCACTATGGTTAGCTATGCTTGACTTTTGTTGATTATAGTTACCATGCTTGACTTCATTTAAATTATGGTTAACCATGGTTAATGATGTTTAACTATGATTGGCCATGGTTGACTATGGTTGGCGATGGTTAACCATGGTTGAATTTGGATGACCATGGTTGACTTAGTTTAACCATATTGATTATTAGCTGACCATGGTTGACCATGGTTGACCATGATTTACTTTGTTTGATTATGGCTATATTTGGTTGACTAACTAACTATGGTTGAATATGGTTGACCATGTTCAAGTATGGTTAACTTTGGTTGGCCATATCGACTTTGGTTCACCATGCTTGACCATGCTTGAATAATATGGTTGACTTTGTTTGACTATGGTTTCTTATGGTTAGCTATGGGTGACTTTGTTTGGTCATAATTGAGTATTGGTTGGCCTTGTTTAACTATTGTATATGGTTGACTAATTAACTATGGTCGACTATGGTTGAATTTATTTGGTCTTAATTGACTATCTGTTAACCTTATTTGAATTTTGACTTTAGTTGGATATGGTTAGCTTTGGTTAAATATGGTTGAATTTAATTAGCTTTGGTTGACTATGGTTGAGCATGGTTGACCATGGGTAACTGTAGTTGACTTTGGTTGACTAATTGACTATGATTAATTGTTGTTGGCCATGGTTAATTATCATTGGCTATGGTCAATGATCTAGTGGACAAAGGTGTTCAATGTTGCGGTTGTGGACCCAAACAACAAATTCCATGTTCTTGACTTCATCTTGTACTTTCTTCATAATATTTTATCTGTAGAAATTGGCAATGTGACATGCTCTCTTGAGGTCATGGGACTTGTCTATGCCATAAGCTTCCCATCCATGTTTATAAATGTGCCTAGTGCATAGATTTTCCTGTTGATAGGAGGTGAATTCATCTTTCTCGATAATTCTGTAGTTGTCTTCTTCGGAGCTCCAGGACTCATGAGGGCCTTCCATGGCGGAGAGAATTTTGTGCATAAACAGGTAGAATATAAGAAATTGAAGGCAAAAAGGATGAGGGGGAATGGAGGGTAAATCAGAGAGCTAAAGAGAAAGTAAATGGGTGATGAAGAAGGAGATAAGTAGGAGGGAAAGAGTCGAGTCATCATGAGGATGATCGTCCACTCATTGAGAATGAAAGGATGATATATGCTTGGATCATGTTGACATAAATGGTGAGTTGCAACCATGATTGGACGGTACAAAGAGAGGGATGAAAAAATGCAGTGAGGTGTGCGAGCGTATGGGCGATAAAACACAAAAGAAGTGGGAGTAAATGGAAGGGGATGACCTGAGAAAATGAACATTACTTCCACATGTTTGTACGAGGACACTACATATGAGTTTTGTCCCATTCATAATGATTCTTGTACTAAGTGGCATCAAATCTCTATGAGGTGCTTCCATTCGAACTAGCTTTGATGTCATCCTCAAGCAAGTGAGAGGGTCTTTTGTCATTTATTCATTCAAGATCGGTGGTACTATGATGTCCCACACAGCTAGGAGGATTGTGTCATGGCGAGGTGGTACTTACCCTCTTATCATAGGTACACAAGGTATGTTGGAGATATTTGTTGGTGATGATGTGGCAACTTTGGCTCCAAGGCAAGCATCTCGGATCCAAAGTGTTCTCTTTTGTTTCACCTTTTTTGCTATCAATTCCACTGTTATCCAGTCTATCAACCACCTGATTTCCATTTCTTTTGATGTGGGAAGGGATGGCAGTGTTGAAGTGAGGGAGTAGGGACACTAATTCTTCCATCCCATAGGTAATCCTCTAGCTTCTAGTTATTTTTTCAATTTGTGTTCCTTGCTGAATTTTTCTAAGGGTTGATATTAAAATTTGTGAATCTCCCTCTATGATGAGCTTGGTGAAATTATTATCAAGGGCCATTTTGAGGTCTCATAGAAGGCCTTGTAATTCTATGTAATTGTCTTTTTCGGTGCCTAAAGAACCTATAAGAATCCAAATAATTTTTCCTTTGTGATCACATATGACTCCCCAATACCCTATCGGCCCAGGGTTTCCTCGAGAGGCTCCATCGAAATTGAGCTTGCAAACTCCCAAAGGCGGTGGATGCAAAAGAGAATCAGAGAAGAGATGGATGTTGGTGGGAGCTTGTGAAGTTCTTTGGAATTTGAAAATTGGCTTTCAGTAATCCCAAATTATTTGTTCATGAGGAGCACATTTGATATCCTCCTTACTCTATGGGGTTTTATTGAGGGTTTCATTGATGTTGGATTGAAGGGGGCTCCATACATGATCGATCTGTAGTTCAAAGCTATTGAAGATGCCTATGTTGCGTTCTTTCCAAACAGTCCAGGTTATGAAGTCCATAATGAGGATCCAAATCTTGTTAAGGATGTTGTTGTGGAAAGGAGCAGGGTGCCAATTGGAGAGGGTGTTCCTGATGGAGCTTGCATCCCTGTCCGTTTTCTTGAATATGCTGATAGACTGGTTCCAAAATTTGGTTGTAAATGGACATTTGTTGAGCAGGTGGTTCATGTATTCAATATGAGATTTACATAGACAACATCTAGATGAGCCTATGAAGCCTCTACAAAGTATATTGTTCGAGGTTAGTATTTTTCCATGGTTTACCAACCAAATAAATAGGGTAATTTTAGGCCAGAGTTTACCATGCCAGAGTTTGTTCTAGTGTGCATCACTTTCTTTCCAGAAGCTTAACAAGGCTATGTGATAGGATTCCTTAATGGTGAAAGTTCCATCTGGTTTGTAACACCATCTCAGTTGGTCTTTGCATGATTTGTTCTTTATTTTTCTTCTTTTTATCTTGTTCCATAGGGACTTATGGTCTATTTATTTAGTGTTTAAGCTTGGATTTTTGTTGTCGATCCATTGCCTCCATCCATTGGTACTAACTTCGGCCTTCCAGAAGTCACATACTACTATTTTGTTGCAAAGAGAAGGGCGTTTAGACAGAGATTGGTATCCAAGGTGAGAGGCTAGAGGGGGGAGTTGTTTTTAAGCATCTTCCCAGAAGAGCGTAGTGTTTCCTTCCCTTATTTCCCAAAAACTATGCATGTAGACCAACTCTTTTTGTTCCCAAGATGAATTCCATATGATGGATCCTTTTATGATTATGGTAGCTCTAATGAGATTCTCAATGAGACTACGGAGTTCATATTTTTCCTTCCAGATGGAATCCCAAGGTGACAGGGGACGAGTAACTAGGTTCCACCAGTTTTTTGTTGCTAAAACATTGTTCATTATCTTTGTATCCCTTATCCCTAATCCACCTTGGGACTTTGGTATGCAGACCTTGTACCATGCAACCAAATCCCATTTACTAGAGTTGGTGGTTCCATTCTATGGAAAATTACGTTGGAGATTATAGATATTATTTTGAACATTTTTGGGAACGACCATAACAGTGAAGAGGTATAGAGGCATGGATTGAAGGACCGAGTCGAGAAGGACAACCCTAGCCGGTAAATTGAGAGGGAGAAGGGTCCATCTGGAGATATTTTGGCTAAGATAGGAGAGCAGAGAGTCCCAAGAGATATTATGGAAGGAGGTCTCCACAAGGGGATCTCCCAAATTGGTAGAGGGGAGAGAGCCTTTACAAAAGTGAAGGATTCTTAAGATGCGAGCTTGAAGTTCTGAGGGGTGTGGAAGAAGAAGACAAGTGATTTGTCAATATTGAGGATTAGGCTTGAGTTTTTCATGAAGTCATTGAGGAGGCATTTAAGGGATCTGTATTCTCTGACAAAGGAGGAACCCAAAAGAAAGGTGTCATCCACAAATTGAATTTGAAAGTGACAACCATTGGAATGTAGCTAGAGGCTCGACAGATGATTAGCGGTTTGTGCATTTTAGAGACTATGTCTGAGACCTTCAACCATTCATACAAAGAGGAAGGGAGATAGAGGGTCTCCTTGGTGGATGCCTCGAGAGGGAGAGAAGGTGGAATATGGGAGCGATTAAGGAGAATAGAGAAGAATGCAAAGGAAAGGAGGGAGAGTATACAATTGATCCAGATTGGATCAAAGTTGAATGTTAGGAGTATTTCTTTGATGTATTTCCAATTGAGCTTGTTGAATGCTTTGGAGAAGTCAAGTTTAACTAAGAAGCCCATTTTATTTTGGGTTTTGAGGGTGTGAATTTCCTCATGAGCTAGGAATATGCCATTAAGGATTTGTCTTCCTTACACATAGCATGTATGCTCCTCGGAGATGAGGGTTGGTAGGGGGGGTTTCAGTGTGTTGGATATTACTTTGGTTATGATCTTGTAGACATTATTGCCAAGGGAGATGTGATGAAATTGAGAAGGATCGAGGGTTCTAGAGTCTTTTGGGATTAGAGTGACAAAGGTGGCATTGAGATATTGATGAACTCCTGATATTTTCCTGGATGCCTCTACAAGATTCCAGATATCTTCTTTTACCATTTTCCAGCAGGATTTGAAGAAGTTGATGGTAAATCCATATGGCACAGGTGCTTTCCTAAGAGGCATTTCATGAACTTCCCATTCAACTTCTTGCATGGTAATGGGTTTGAGGAGATTGGATTTTTTATCAGTGGTTATTAGTTTGGGAATATGATTAGTTATCTTACTGATAGCTTCTTATCTGTATTCTAGCGGCTCTTTAATAGATTTTTGTAGTAGATATTGAGTTCCCTTTTTATGCTCTCCTTGGAGTCAAGAGTGATGCCCTGAGAATTTTCAAGATAAATTTTGTTGTGATTTATTCTTTAGTTCATGGTATTGTGGAAGTATTTGGTATTTTTATCTCCCTCTTATAGCCATATGGAATAGGATTTTTGTTTGCATAGGGTTTCTTCTTACTGAATCCTATTCTCCATCTCGATGAGTAGGCCATCACTTTCCTGATGGTTTAACTCCTATGTTCTTCCTTCATTGATAATTATTTTGCTGAATCTTTTGAATTTTATTATCTAGGATCCTCTTGCCTTCAAAAATGTTAGCAAAAAATTATATGTTCCACCTTTTGAGGATGAATTTAAGGTTTTTGAGGCGTACCTAGAGGTCATGCATTCAAGGTCCTAGTATGGGGTCTACTTCCTTCCACCATTTGTCAATATTATTGGTGAAGTCCTCGTATTTCAGCTAGAAAACCTCAAATCTAAAGGGCTTAGGAATACTTGGATTAGATTCACTGAGTATGAGACTTATAGGCCAGTGGTCTGATCCAACAACTAGAAGAATGAAGGCTTCAATGTTTAGAATTTGGTTGATAAGGATTTCTGAAATGAGAAAACTGTCCAACCTAGAGGCTATTTGTTTGCCTTCTCCTTGTTTATTGTTCCATGTGAATGTCATTTTTAGATTGTAGATATATAAGGTTATGCGATTCAATGAAATGATGAAAAGAAATGACATATTTATCTACCTTGCGAATACCTCCTTTTTTTCCCCTCCTATATTGGTTATCATGTTGAAGTCTTTGCCGAGGATCCAATTGGCCTCTGGGGAGGAAGATTATAATTCAATGAGATGATTGAGGAGGATGAGCTTTTGAGAGACAATGGAAGGGCCATAGAATTTATTTAGGACTCCTTTTGTGCCAAAAGCAGTGATGGTGAAGCTAGACAAGAGGGAGTTGGGGAAGGAGATCTGTTTTCCCTAGGAAAATATAGGCATAATTCAACCAAAATTCTGCTCTAAAATATGAAGAGTCTAGTCCCGCGATAGAGGAAGTTGCGATGGAGGAAGATATGCGATAGAAGAAGAAGATCTAGAAGGGAAGCTGCAATAGAAGCAACCACGAGGGAATAAGTTCATGATAGAAGGGAAAATGCAACAAGATCAGTCGCGACGAAAGGAGCCACAATAGAAGAAGGAATGCATCGGTTGAAAAGGAAAACTTAGGATATTGTGGGTAATAAGTCAGTTAGGATAGTGCATGCTTTAGGGAATAAAGCATATTTGTATTTTGGGTCGATAGTTCCTACTGACAGTTGTAACTGAAATGAACGAGAATAGGAATGATAGTCGGTCGGCTAACAAAATGAAGTCGGCTGACTACGATGTGTAAGAGTCTATAAAAGGGAGAGCCCAAGATGTATGTGGGTTATACATATACTCTCTTGGTTGGAAATATGCCCTGTGTGGGTTTTTATAGTCTCTATAGTCTATGTCTGTTTGTAGATTCGAAGAGTTATAGAGTTGTAGAGAAGAGTGAGTCGATCCAGGCTATGTGTGAATTGACAGTAGAGTGAAGGAGAGGAAAACTTTAGAGACCTAAGACTAGAGAGTATGAGAGGAAAGAAAAGTCTATATATATTGTAGAAGAAGATATATAATAGAGTCTGCAAGTTGAGTGCGCAAACAAAATGTGCCATATATTTCTCATTGTAGATGAAGAGCGCCTTTGTGGTTTTTCTTGGATGAGTTTCGACGTTAAATGTTGCCTATGTGTATATTTAAAGAATGCGCTTATGTAGAATGAATGCATGTCATGAATGAATGTATGTTTATTTGCTTACAAATGAGTCATTATATGTATATGTCGCACTATTGTTAGTTGGAACTACTAATAAGGAACTATATTAACTGTTGTAATCTTTGTCGATGAAAAAATAGAGTCATATACTGAATACATGCAATAAGCGAAGTAATATAACCACCGACTTTGGTCGAGCAAGATAGTAAGGTTTCAAGGACGAGCACACAACTATAGAAACCTGGTTCTGGTAGTTACCCATAAGAGATATCTCGGGTGAGACTGCATCTGTGTCTCAGGTGATATAGACTAAGATCTGCTATGTCGAGCCGATATATTGCGCTTTGATGACAGAAAAACTAGGGACTGAACCTGGGTTGAAGGGAGAAACACCAACAAATGGTTCCGTTGTTGGGACCAAGAATCATTTTGTGAGGGAAATGTTTTGGCATCCTATGAATCCAAAAATTCAAGAGTGGGTGTATTTTAAAGCATTAGAGTTTGCACAAGAAGAAAGTGAAGGATCGCGGTTGAATCCGACAATGTGGTTGGAGCAATACCTCTATACAGATACCCATGAATTTTTTTTTCTAAGTTTCTTATTTTGTTGTATGAATGGTTGTTGAAGTTAGCAACCGAGTGAAAAAATTTCCAAGGAGGAGAACCGACAGAGTGGAGTCTTCGGTGGATTCAGTGGTTGAAGAGTATTAGAAACCCTATATCTAGGGTTGTCGATTTTTGGGTAAACAATATTTTGGAGGGATACATTACTGAGTTTGTTGTCAACACAATAACATTATATAGTGATGCAGAAATATATTTTTTTTCAAGGACCGCGAAGAATATACTTGACATCTTTAAGAACTTGGATAATATTGTTTGTCTACGAAAAAGGAATCCTGAGAATAGAGTCTGATGAGTAAAGAACTGTATATAAATACATGGGTTATGTCGCATAAGAAGTGCGAGAAAAATGGAGGAAAGTAAGCTGAGATGTTCTCTGGTGATAGAAGAATTGCACTAGAAGGTGTACGTCTAAGAAGTGGAAGGATATTTGGGTTGAGAAAAAGAAGAAGAGTTATGACAAGAAGAGGAAGTTGCAGTACGACTAGAGGAGAATTCTACGAGTTGTTGTGCACTTTAACAGAGCTCATTGTGACGAAGAAGAGGAATATAAGCCTATCCCTGAAAAAGAAGAAGAAGAAGAAGAAGAAGAATCCCCACATCCAGAATATAAATATGGCACACCTATGATTCCGCGTACGTCTCCAGAAGTAAGGTCCAAAAACTCATCTCCTAGTAGGTTTGTCAATACAAGTAATACTGACTGTGGGAATAGTAGACAAGGGAGTCCTGCTATCCAATCATTTTATCCAGTAGTACCGAGGACCAATATAATGGCTGGGAATGATATTAATTTTTTGATGGAAACGGATTAGAGGACCCATAGAAACATTGCTTTCTATGTGGATCTGTATGGACCGTGCAGCAGGTCCAGGATGAAGCAATAAAGAAAGCGTAGATGATCACATTCCTGAGGGGTCATATGTTGGACTGGTATATGAAGTTTTACGTGGTTTCGACATGAGTTGCACAAAAACCACTCGACCAACTTCAAGCAGGACTAATAGACGAATTCAGAAATCCCAAAGCTGAATCTCAGTGTACTACATAGACTAAAGAGATTAAGAAATTGTCTATGGATTCTACATGGGACTTCAACCAAAGAGTTAAGACATTGATTAATAAAGTAAGCTTCCAGATGTCGAGCATACAACACAAAGAGTGATTCATTGTAGTGTTGTTACCGCACATTCAGATTCCCTTGATGCAACAAAATATTATGTCGCTGACTTAATCATTGGATCTAGTCATGAGGCTAGAATCTTCACCTATAGGAGAAACTGGTGCAGGAATGATGCAGATTCAGTCGCAACTAGCTAACCTTATGCTACAACTTCAGGACATTAAAAAAGATGAAGTAAGTCCAAGAATAAATATGGTGTACTAGATGTAGAACTGAAGGACACCATAAGGACAATTGCACAACATTCATGAACTATGTCGTAGCGGGAGCACCAGACCCGATAAATACACAAGGGATTACTTGGTGCAGAATATGCTAGACTAGAGGCCATCGATCGAAAGAGTATTTGTACTTACTGTAATGTCCCGGTTTTGACCCCGTTACATTAGATGTATATGATGTATAAATTGTAAATGATAAGGGTGTGGAGCTAAAGGCCAAGGCCCCGCCATTGATCGGTTATGTTATGTTTTGGATTTGAATTGTCGCCAATGGTATATCGGGGCATGCGGCATATATTATGACGATCATCATGTAAATATGCATCTATAATTAAAAATGAACCCGACCAACTACGATCGCGGCAATTAAAATGAGAAAGGGGCATGATTTTCACAAGGATAAGGATGTGGGGAGGATTTGTCAAACCTTGGAAAATGAGAGAAAAACCCATGTGTCTTCTTCCCTTGTCTTATTCCAACCACTTTCATTAAGAAAAGCTGGTGGTGGTTGAGGCAGTTATGATCTTGGGGGAGTGGGGTGGCAGGACTGTCAGTCCTCACCCACACGCACACTCCACCCACTGTTGACTTCACTATGGCTGGGAAAAATGACTGCCATCATTCACGCAAGGATTTTTCCACTCTCCCCACGACTGTGCAAAAACGCTGAGGCACTTGCAATTCGCGTCCCCTCCATTGTTGTTCATTCTCACGCAGAGGGATTCTTTCCCGTTTTTCGTCTTCACGCACAGGATTTTGCTGGATTTAACCATGCAGTAGTTTTCCTTTGCAAATTGGAGAATGGTGTGGCTCTGTCCCTTACTCATGGGTTGATTTGTGGGTTCTGCATTGTGGTTGTATATGCACTGGTCGAGATACTATAAATTCATCCCCATTGTGGTCTGCGTACGTTTTTCCCAGCAGCATTGGTTGTGCAAAATGGGTCGTTGTTCCCCACGTTATTGGTAATATGTATGCTGATGCGTTTTGGAGCTGTGGTGTTTCCCCCTGTTGGAATTGTGTTTGCTGTTGTGTTTGGGACTGTGTAATTCGCTAGGGAGTCTTTTCCCTGTTTAAGCTGTGATAGCTAAATTGATTGCCTGAGTGCAATGGTTGGTCTTCAGACTGTATTGGGAGCAGGGATGGGGGCTTAGTTTTGCTTGATAAACCTGGTGGCTGGAAACCACACAGAAAGAACTAGAGGGCTGGCCTTCTTCTCCATCACCCCTGAATAGCATTGGAAGGGAATGCATGGCCTGAGGGATTGTGTAGCAGAGAAGGGACTGATTCCTTGTATTGGGTGTGTTTGGGTGTCTTAGAGGTCAGGCTAGTTTTGGTGTAGGCGTTCTTGGCTCTGTAATGAGCTCACTAGCTTAGCATTTTGCCTTTCCCACTCCTTGATGGCTTGATAAACCCAACTGTGTTGGCTTGGCTGTGTTTTGTATATCCCTGGCTATGTGTAAGCCTGCTAGTTCCCTTATTCCTTGGAGAATCATGCCTAGCTCGGGGGTGGCAGCGCTGCTGAGAGATTAAGGAGCATGCTGGCCTATGGTTGGGTGGAACGTTCCAGTGACGTAGCTGGTTCCGGATCGAGTTCATCATAAGATAAGTGATTTTGTCCATTTTACTTCTGCAACTGTAAATTCTGTTAATGAAAATGATGAACATGTTAAATGAATGCTTGCTTAAATCTATGATGTTTCCACTGTGCCTGATAGATGTTTGCATCTGTGCATGATAAATGTTCATGTGTGTATGTTTAAGCATTCTGTTTTAGCAATTTTGTGAATGCACATGTTCATGGGGCTCTCAGCCCGCTGTGGTTAAAGTTTGGGTCGCATCCTCTACGCTGGTCAGAGGCATGGGGACGTGACAGTGTGGTATCAGAGCTCATGTTGCAACATGGGCCTGCATGAGCCTTGAAGGATTGCAGTGACAGAGGCAGTGTTTCTTCTACCCAGCAGAAAGCAGTGGAAATTTCTAAGTGTTGACAGTTGGGTGATCGGAAGGTTTAGAGGTTCCGACTTCCGATGTGGCGGAAGGTCTAGCGGTTTCCCATCCGCCGTTGCGGCTGCGGAAAGGATTCGGTCGCCGATTCTGCGAAAGAAGGAAAGGTCCGGGCGTCCGCCGTTGCAGATGGAGAAACGACTAGGAATCCACCGTTGCGGAAGCCAAAGTCATTTGGCTTCCGACGTAAAGGTCCGTCGATGCCGGTCAAAAGTTGGTTCACCAAATCGGAAGCAAAATCATTATGGGAGTCGTCGTTGCGGAAGCCCAAACCGTTAAGTCTTCCGACGGGGAAGAAAATCGCGGGAGTTTTCCAAGTGATTTGACGTCGATCGAAAGAGAAAAGGGATTGAGCGTCTGCCGTTGCGGAAGCCAAAGTCATTTGGCTTCTGATGATAAAGACCTCCGACACCGCAAGAAAAACTTAAAAATTCTCTAAGTAAAGAGCGGCCAATCGGAAGGGAAAGTGGTCCATCATCCGCCGTTGCGGAAGCGAAATCACTAAAGCTTCCGACCAGAAAGGCCGCCAATTCCGAAAAGTTGAAAATTGTTCTAAGTCCGTGCCAATCGGAAGAAGTTAGTATTTGGCGTGCCGCCATTGTGGAAGCCAAAGGCACTAGTTGCCTTCCGAAGTGTAAAGGCCGCCGACGTCCGAAGTGGGAATTTTCTAAGTAAACAGCTGCCGATCGGAAGGAAAAGCGTTTGGCGAGCCGTCGTTGCGGAAGCCAAAGTCATTTGTCTTCCGATGTAAGAAGTCCGCCAACGCCCGACGTTAAAATTGTTCTAAGTAAGTGTCGATCAGAAGAAGTTAACGTTTGGCGAGCCGCTGTTGCGGAAGCCAAAGTCATTTGTCTTCCGATGTAAGAAGTCCGCCGACGTCCGAAGTTAAAATTCCCTTAAGAAAAGAGTGACCGACGGAAGAAAAAGTGATTGGTGTGCCGCCGTTGCGGAAGGAAGAATGTTTCCGAGAGCCGCCATTGCGGAAGGGAAAGTGGTCCGAGAGACGATTCTGCAAAAGGGAAAGTGGTCCGAGAGCCGATTCTGCGGAAGGAAAAGTGGTTCAAGAGCTAATTCTACGGAAGCTTAGTGGAAATGAGATACGATTCTGTGCAAGGGAATTTTGAAGTTTTTTTCCCATGGGATTTCTCAGCGAATTTCGACTATTTTTCAGTGGGATTGTAGTTGTTTTTAGGTGAATTATCAGGGCTGAAAACGAGAAAAGAGGTAGCGATCTTATGCGCCAGATTGCGCGAAAACCAATAATTTACCAACAACAACAAAAAAACGAGGGCGCTGCCCTCGACCCGCCCTGTAGTGGAGGGGGCAAGCCCCCTTGACCCCCGTCGTCCCCCTCAGATAGACGTTATCTGATGAAGACATTTTTGTGTGTTTGGGAAAATTGTTGTTTTATGCTTATTCCAAGAGAAGGTAAGTGATTCTAATTTATATGTTATGCATCTAACAATTGTGTTATTAACACGTTTGCAGAATTATAGTCACCTTCAAGAGAAGTATTCCAAGTAGTGCAGTTTGGTAAGTAAGTGGTGGTTCAGTTATGAGAACCCATGACGGATATGATGCTCGGGATTCCTACGAGCAAGCAGAAGGTGCCATGGGAGAAAATGTCTGTAATAGGAATGATGACATTGAGTCAAATGGAAGGAGATTCCAAGAGACCCCGTCAGATGTTGCAGCTACCATGAGAAGCTTGATTAAAGCCCAGGAAGAGCAGCATCAGTTGAATGCTGCAATGTTGCAGAGTTTGACAGACTTGCAGAGAAAGATAGACTCTGGATGAGGTACAATAAGACCAGAAGGCAGTAAGAGTAGTACTAGGAGAAGGAGAAGGACTTCTAGTGGGTCATCTGATTCGGAAGAATCTAGCGGGGATTCAAGCTTTTCTTCTCATAAAAGAAAAAGAAAGAGACACCATAGGGATCGCTCTCGTGATGAATTTAAGAAAGCTAAACCTCCTACATTTGATGGTGAGGTAAAGATTGGACAAGAGGCTGAAGTTTGGCTTCTTGGTATTAAGAAGTACTTTCAAGTGCATGATTATTCAGGAAACATGAAGGCAAGAGTTGCCATATTCAATCTAAATGGAAGAGCATCCATTTGGTGGGAACACTTCAAGCAAGTGAAGAGGATCAGTGAAAGGAGACTTAAGTGGACACAGTTCAAGAAGTATTTCAAGCAGAAGTATCTCTCTGACAGGTATTATGATGACAAGATTAAGGAGTTCCATGAGTTGAGATTGGGACAGCAGACCATGGAAGAGTATGCAAATAAGTTTTTGGAACTGTTGAGGTATGTCTGATACATCAGGGATGAAAAAGTGAAGGTCCAACATTTTCTAAGTGGGTTACCTCAGTATTACAAAGATAGGATTGAGTTTTATGAACCTAGAAGTCTTGAAGAAGCAATAAGAAAGGCTAAGTATTGCTATGAGCAAAGCAAAGGTAAGCCAGATTTCCATAAGGCATGGAAGGACAAGAAGAAAGAGAAGTTTGACCAAAGGAAGAAAGGTTTCAAACCTTCTAATTTCAGGAATCAGCAGAAGCAGCCATCCCAAGCTGCGAGCAAGCCGGTTGGAGTGACTGGAGAAAAGCCTAAGGATCCACAACAGAATAGAGGGCCACTTCAATGTTGGAAATGTGGAGGACCCCACATGCGCAGGAATTGTCCACTTGAGAATGAGAGTGCAAGACCAACTTATAACATTCAAGAAGCAGAAACAGTGGGCCAAGTAGCAAGGGCAGTTCCTAGGATCTATGCAGCACTAGAGGACCGCCAAGCATATCACCAGTCAGCTGTGGTTGAAGTAGCAGGTAAGATTGTTGAGCAATCTGTTTCTATTTTGATTGACCCCGGTTCGACGCACAGTTACATTACTCCTAGAGTAGTGGAGATTTGTGCTTTTAAGAAAGTAAAGCATAGGAAGTCTTGGTTAGTTCAGCTAGCCACTGGAACTAAGAGAAAGGTTAGTGAAATGATAGAGAAATGTCCATTGGTCATGAATGGTTTGGTCACTTGTATAGACCTGAATGTGCTACCGCTTGGTTCCTATGATGTTCTCATTGGAATGGATTGGTTAGAAGCTCACAGGGTGAAGCTTGACTGTTACAATAAGACTTTAGAATGCATGGATGAAGAAGGGAACCTAGTAGTTGTGAAAGGAATTCCAAAGGTGATTTCAGTAAGGCAGGTTTCAGCAATGCAGTTAAAGAAGTTCTGTAGGAAGGGTTACTAGTTGTATGCAGCTCATATTTTGGAAACATCAAGAGATGAAACTCCGAGGTTGGAGGACTATCAGGTGTTACAAGAATTCAGGGATCTATTTCCTGATGAGATTCCAGGGCTTCCTCCAAAGAGGGACATTGACTTCACAATTGAACTTGTGCCAGGAGCAGCACCAGTGTCCAAGGCACCCTACAGGATGAGTACACCGGAGATGCTAGAATTGAAGATGCAACTGCAGGAATTGTTGGAAAAGAAGTATATCCGACCAAGTGTGTCTCCTTGGGGAGCACCAGTTCTGTTTGTCAAGAAGAAAGATGGTACACTCAGGTTATGCATTGATTACAGACAATTGAACAAGGTTACTGTGAAGAATAAATATCATTTTCCTAGGATTGATGACCTCTTTGATCAAATGAGAGGAGCAAGGGTATTTTCCAAGATTGACTTAAGGTCTGGTTACCATCAGGTGAGAATCAAGGATGAAGACATTCATAAGACAACCTTCAGGACGAGGTATGGGAATTATGAGTTTGTAGTGGTACCGTTTGGTCTCACGAATGCACCAACTACATTTATGTGCCTCATGAATAGTATCTTCAATAGGTATTTGGAAAAGTTTGTGCTTGTTTTCCTTGATGACATTCTTGTTTACTCTAAGAATGAGGAAGAGCATGAAGAGCATTTGAGACTGACATTGAGTTTGCTTAGGGAGCATCAGTTGTATGCAAAATTGAGCAAGTGTGACTTCTATAGAGATAGAATTCAGTATTTGGGACACATTATCTCAGAGGAGGGTATATCTGTGGACCCCGAAAAGATAGAAGCCATTACGAATTGGCCTACTCCAAGAAATGTGACAGATGTAAGATCTTTTATGGGACTTGCAGGATACTACAGGAGATTCATTGAGGGATTTTCCAAAGTTGCACATGCTATCACTTCTTTGCAAAAGAAGGGGATGAAGTTCGAATGGACATCGAGATGTGAAGAAAGTTTCCAGCGGTTGAAGAATCTTCTCACCAGTGCACCAGTATTGAAGATTGCAGATCCAGAGAAAGATTTTGTGGTGTGTACCGATGCATGCGGACAAGGGCTTGGAGGAGTCCTTATGCAAGACAACCACGTGATATGTTATGAGTCAAGAAAGTTGAAGGAGCGTGAGAAGAACTACGCCACTCATGATCTAGAGCTTGCAGCCATAGTACATGCTCTCAAGATGTGGAGACATTACTTGATGGGCAGGAGATTTGAGCTCAGGACAGATCATTGTGGATTGAAGTACCTATTTGATCAGCCTACTCTGAATGCTAGGCAAGCAAGATGGCTGGAGTTTTTATGTGAGTTTGATTTTGAAATCAAGCACATAAAGGGAAAAGAGAATAAGGTAGTTGATGCACTCGGCAGGAAAGTGCAAGAAATGCATGTGGCATCTCTTAGTATTTGCCAATCAGATTTGAGGCAGCAGATTGCCAATCATGTTGCCGGAGATGAATTGTATGAGCAAGTAAAAGACAAATTGCAGCAGCAAAGTCTTGAGAAGAGGTATGAGGGATATAAATTGGAAGAAGATGGACTTCTCACTTATAAAGGTAGAATTTATATTCCGAATGTAGCAGATTTGAGGAGAGTTGTTATGGATGAAATCCATCAAGCTCTGTATTCTAGTCACCCAGGATATCAGAAGACAATTTCTACGGCTAGAAAGCAGTACTTTTGGCCAGGAATGAAAAAGGATATGGCTGAATACATTTCAAGGTGTATGAAATGTCAACAGGTAAAGGTTGAGCATCAACATCCAGCAGGTTTGTTGCAGCCTTTGCCAGTTCCAGAATGGGAATGGGAAGTTATTTCCATGGATTTTATTACAGGATTGTCGATGACTTGGAGACAACATGATTCCATCATGGTTGTGGTAGACAAGTTGACTAAGGCAACACATTTTATACCGGTGAAGTCTATGCATACGATGGATGAAGTTGCAAAGATCTTCATGAAGGAGATTTTCAAATTGCATGGATTGCCGAAGGAAATAGTCTCTGATAGGGATGTCAAGTTCACTTCCAACTTTTGGAAGGGGTTGTTTGCAGACTTGGGTACGAAGTTAAACTTCAGCACTGCATACCATCCTCAGACAGATGGCCAAACAGAAAGAGTTAATCAGGTACTTGAAGACATGCTTCGCATGTACGTAATGGACAAACCAACCAAGTGGGAAGATTACTTGCACTTGGTAGATTTTTCTTATAACAATGGACATCAGGCATCCTTGGGGATGAGTCCATGTTAAGCTTTGTATGGAAGAAGGTGTAGGACACCAGTGACTTGGGATAATCCAGTGAACCGGATTGTGCTTGGACCAGAATTTCTCAAGGAAATGGAGCAAGAGGTTGTAAAGATCAGGCAGAACCTAAAAGCAACATAGGACAGACAGAAAAGCTATGCCGATAAGCATAGGGTGAACAGGGAGTTCAGTGTTGGGGATCATGTTTACCTCAGAGTGAGGGCAAGGAAGAGTTCCTTGAAGCTTGGAAGTTGTGCCAAGTTGTCACCGAGATATTGTGGGCCGTTTGAAGTGCTTGAAAGGATAGGGCCAGTTGCATATAGACTTGCATTTCCTGCTAGCACTAGAGCTCATAATGTTTTTCATGTTTCTTTGCTTAAGAGATATGTACATGATCCTAACCATGTGATAAATTGGGATGTGATTCAGGTGGAACCCGAGGGAGAGTTCTGAATCAAACCAATGCGCATCCTCGACAGGAAGGTCACAATGCTGCGGAACCGAGCCATAGGTCAGGTAAAGGTGCAATGGGAGCACTTCGGACCTGAAGAGGCTACATGGGAGCTGGAGGATGCCATGCGATTGGCACATCCATTTTTGTTCAATTCTGCGGAACACTGAGGCGATACCAGTGTAGCATTTTGTTCAAATTTTGTAAAGCACTGAGGACAGTGCTATTGAAGGGGGGGGGGAATGTAATGTCCCGGTTTTGACCCCGTTACATTAGATGTATATGATGTATAAATTGTAAATGATTAGGGTGTGGAGCTAAAGGCCAAGGCCCCGCCATTGATCGGTTATGTTATGTTTTGGATTTGAATTGTCACCGATGGTATATCGGGGCATGCGACATATATTATGACGGTTATCATGTAAATATGCATCTATAATTAAAAATGAACCCGACCAACTACTATCGCGGCAACTAAAATGAGAAAGGGGCATGATTTTCACAAGGATAAGGATGTGGGGAGGATTTGTCAAACCTTGGCCAATGAGAGAAAAAACCATCTGTCTTCTTCCCTTGTCTTATTCCAACCACTTTCATTAAGAAAGGATGCTGGTGGTTGAGGCAGTTATGATCTTGGGGGAGTGGGGTGGCAGGACTGTCAGTCCTCACCCACACGCACACTCCACCCACCGTTGACTTCACTATGGCTGGGGAAAACGACTTCCATCATTCACGCAGGGATTTTTCCACTCTCCCCATGACTGTGAAAAAATGCTCAGGCACTTGCAATTCGCGTCCCCTCCATTGTTGTTCATTCTCACGCAGAGGGATTCTTTCCCATTTTTCGTCTTCACGCACAGGATTTTGCTGGATTTAACCATGCAGTAGTTTTCCTTTGCGAATTGGAGAATGGTGTGGCTCCATCCCTTACTCATGGGTTGATTTGTGGGTTTTGCATTGTGGCTATATATGCACCGGTCGGGATATTGTAAATTCGTCCCCATTATGGTCTGCGTACATTTTTCCCAGTAGCATTGGTTGTGCAAAATGGGTCGTTGTTCCCCACGTTATTGGTAATATGTATGCTGATGCGTTTTGGAGCTGTGGTGTTTCCCCCTGTTGGAATTGTGTTTGCTGTTGTGTTTGGGACTGTGTAATTCGTTGGGGAGTCTTTTCCCTGTTTAAGCTGTGATAGCTAAATTGATTGCCTGAGTGCAATGGTTGGTCTTCGGACTGTATTGGGAGTAGGGATGGGGGCTTAGTTTTGCTTGATAAACCTGGTGGCTGGAAACCACACAGACAGAAATAGAGGGCTGGCCTTCTTTTCCATCACCCCTGAATAGCACTAGAAGGGAATGCAGGGCCTGAGGGACTGTGTAGCAGAGAAGGGACTGATTCCTTGTGTTGGGTGTGTTTGGGTGTCTTAGAGGTCAGGATAGTTCTGGTGTAGGTGTTCTTGGCTCTGTAATGAGCTCACCGGCTTAGCATTTAGCCTTTCCCACTCCTTGATGGCCTGATAAACCCAACTGTGTTGGCTTGGCTGTGTTTTGTATATCCCTGGCTATGTGTAATCCTGCTAGTTCCCTTATTCCTTGGAGAATCATTCCCAGCTCGGGGGTGGCAGCGCTGCTGAGAGATTAAGGGGCACACTGGCCTATGGTTGGGTGGAACGTTGTAGCAACGTAGCTGGTTGCGGATCGAGTTCATCATAAGATAAGTGATTTTGTCCATTTTACTTCTGCAACTGTAAATTATGTTAATGAAAATGATGAACATGTTAAATGAATGCTTGCTTAAATGTATGATGTTTCTGCTGTGCCTGATAGATGTTTGCATCTATGCATGATAAATGTTCATGTGTGTATGTTTAAGCATTCTTTTTTAGAAATTTTGTGAATGCACATGTTCATGGGGCTCTCAGCCCGCTGTGGTTAAAGTTTGGGTCGCGTCCTCTACGCTGGTCGGAAGCATGGGGACATGACACTTACAAAATATTGTAAGTGCACCGACTATTTTATGTTGTAAATTTTGCAAATCAGTAGGCCACAATGAGAAAGACTGCAGAGCATTCCAGTTGTTGCGGGAGAAAACGATCGACACATATTTAATGAAAAATGAAGATCATATGCAAGTCGATCGGGCTCAATCTCAATATCCATAAGCTCAGTATCCTCATATCTAATATCCACATAATCAATACCTGCAGCGACAATATCTTCAACAAAGGGAGGGTGGAAATTATTGAGGTCGATGACAAGGAGGAGGATTTGGTCGTGGAAGAGGCCAAATCATATGTTATAATTGTGGACAATGAAGACATTTTTCTGGGGATTGTGTGATCCCTACAAAGACATGTTCATATTGCAAAGCCTTTTATCATAGTAGCTAAAAGTTTATGTAGTTGATTGCGAAGTGGCAAGATAGAAATGTGGGAAATCCAAATCCTCTGCAGAATCCCAATCTGAATCCCAACCAAAATATCTAGATGATTTATGTTGAGTAGAGGGAAGCAAATATTGTTTTCATAAAAAGGGGAGGTGCTCCGAGTGGAGCATACCAAGATACAGGCGCGACCAATAGCACAAAAGAAGGTGTAATTTGAAATCCAAAGAGAAAAGGAAGTATACTTGGACGCGTGACCAGAATTCGTTGACAAGAATCAACCATCGATGTCTACTCCTATACTACCAAGAAGAGCAATAATGCAGATTCCAGAAAGGTTTGATCAGTTGTTCCAAAAGAAACCAATGGGAAAGGTTGGGAAGATTAAAGAGGTTTTTAAAATTTGCTTATCTCTAATACAAGATAAATATGTTGTCGCAAAATTTACAACTCTAATTGAAGAACCTCAAGAAGATGTGCAACCAAACAGAAGAGTAAACCATGTGGGAAAAATATTAAAGACTAGTCACGAGTTAAGAATGATTGCTCAGATAAGAGATTACGATATGGACTATATTATCCTAGACTTGGGCTCCAATATCAACATTCTGATGAGACAAACATGGGAAAACATGGGGAAACCGCGACTGGAGTGGTCCCCTTTTCAGCTCAGATTAGCAAATCAGTCGAAAGTCTTACCTATCCGTTGACTGACTCAAGTGTCTGTCAAGGTAGAAGGCCTGAGAATGTATGCTGACTTTGAATTAATTGACATTGTTGATGACAAAAAATCGTATCCTCCACTTTTGGGGGTTGACTAGGTGATCAATAATCATATCATCATCAATTTTAAGAAAATAATATTAACAATTGAAGATTCAGAGCTAAGGGTGGTCGCACCAATTGATTCGCTAGAAGGTCAGAGATACATCGAGCCAGTAAATAGTGAAGGACAAGGAAAATATTGACCATATTTATAACATCACATATGTAATGGATGATTATGTAAATCCAATAGCTGATGGAAATCTTAGTTGGAAAAGTATTAGTTCATGTACATCATATTATGGTGAAGAATTGTAAAATTGGCAGAATAGGATGCATGAAGTATCCATGAGAAAGTGTGCAAGAATTACACGGTATGTGCGACGAGTAGGAATTTAGGAAAGTGAGCTACCTAACTATTAATTTTTACCTAATATTGTGTATTTTTTGACAGTGTTCGAAGAAAAAGTCATAGAACATCAACGCTTGTCTACCCTAGACTTTGTGCTAAAAACTGCACCCGCCAAATGGTGGGTCACACATAAAGAATCTATCTCGGAATCATTGAAAAGTATACAGGATTGAATAATCCTATGGAACATATAGAGTATTTTCGTGCGACATGGGAGGAATGTTCGCGACAGGAATGGGTTTATCAGTTCATACACACATTAGACATGATAGAGCTTGTATACATTAGTTGAACTAAGACAAGGGAATATTGAATGAGATTAATTACCTACTAGATTCATACACACATTTTCATTTATGGATGATCATCTGTCAATTGATGCCGCATTGCAAGTAATCAAGATAAAGATATTTGAATATATCCATGTCGCAATGACAAACTTCAATAAATGCGACGCAACAATCCAGGACTAGATGGAGTACTACAATGTGACGTGAGAACCTGATGACGATGATCCACTTGACTTAAACATACCTGAGTATGAAGGTATGCATGTAGTGCAAGGATTTGGTATTTCTAGCGACCAATTTCTGAATCCACTAAAAGTCAAGAAATTAAATTTTAGCTCCTCGGAGAATCCAAAATTTTCCAATATTGGAGATTATTGGGATGATGAGACTATCGGGAAGATCATGGATCTATTGCATGAGTTTCAAGATCTGTTCCCTGTGAATTTCTCAAAGATGAAAGGGATTATCAGATACCTTGGAAAAATGAAGATACCTTTAAATCTTGGTGCAAAACCTATCAAGCAGTGACCATACCGATTGAATTCGTGGTATAAAAAAAAGTCAAGGGAGAGTTGAACCGAATGTTGGATGCAGGTATCATAGAACCTATAGAAGAATAAGAATGGATCAGTATGATAATAGTGCAAGATAAAAATACTACTATTGATGTGTGGATTTGCGTCGATCTAAGAAAAATAAATGATGCTTGTTTACATGAACCATTACCGACTCCATTTACAGATGATGTACTAAAGAGTGTCGCGGGTCAAGAAATTTACTCATTCACTGATGGGATCTTTGGATACCAATATATTCAAATCACAAAGGAACATTGACATAAGATAACCTTTGCGATGGAGTGGGGTTGTTTCCAATACACGATAATGCCCTTTGGACTCAAGAATGATCGTGCTATTTTTTCCAAAATAGTAGTGTTCTCCTTCAAATATTTTATTCATAAATTTCTTGATGTCTACTTCAACGATTGGACAGTATTTGTGCTCATTAAGGATCATATTGAGAGCCTCGGGATGATGTTGGAACGCTGTCGCCAGTATCAAATTTCACTGAACTTAAAGAAATGTATCTTTTGTGCCCAGTTTGGAATTTTGTTGGGACATGTAGTTTGTCGCAATGGAATATTGGTCGAACCTTCCAAAATTGCAATTATCATCAACCTACCACCACCTACCATAGTGAATCAATTGAGAGCAACATTGGGGCATACATGATACTACTGAAAATTTATCAAAGGATATGCGGACGTGGTTGCTCTGATGGAGAAGTTATTGAAGAAAGATGTTAAGTTCCAGTGGATGGAAATTTTCCAAGAGAGTTTGGACACTTTAAAGAACAAAGTGGTTACAGCGCCCATACTTGTATTTCCATATCAAAAAAAGGAATTTCATGTACATGTTGATGCATCATCTGTCGCTCTTAGCATGGTACTAGCTAGCCTAGCGAAGGGTCGATTGATCATCCTATTTCCTTCGATAGAAGAAAATTATCAACAACAGAGAAGAACTATACCATGACGGAAAGAGAAGGACTAGTTATGGTATATGCTATGAAAAAATTTCAACAGTATTTGCTGGGTGGACATTTCAAAATGTACACAGATCATTCAACATTGAAATACCTGGTTAATAAGCCAGTGTTGGGGGGGATATTTTTCAGTGGCTTCTCCTTTTTTAGGAATTTGACTTTGAATTCATTGTTAAACCGGGTTGACTGAATTCAGGACCGAACCACCTGTCAAGGATCGAAAGTGGCAATGAACTTGCTAACCTCGACGATAGTCTCCATGATGTGCAACTATTTGCGATAACAATGTTTGATGATCATTATAGAGACATCATACATTTTTTTTAGTACGTGCTATGCACCAGCGGAATTTACTACTGCAAAGAAGAAACAATTAGTTGTGTGAGCTATAGAATTCCATTTCATCACTACACAGTTATATAAAATGGGCCCTTATGAGATTCTTCATCGTTGTGTCTTGAAACATGAACGACTGATGATACTAAATGAAGCACATGTTGGTGCCGTCGGAGGCCACTTTGTTGGAAAAGTTATAGTACATAATATATTGCAAATGGGATTGTGGTGGCCCACCATGCATGTGGATGCCCAAGAATATTGGCACTGTTGTGATGTCTGTCAAAAAACCAGAAATTCATCGTGACGAGATGAAATGCCATTAATACCCCAAATAACTATGCATGCATTTGATAAATGGGTTGTTGATTTTGTGGGACCTATTAGTCCAATAGGGAAGCACACAAGTGCAAGATATATAATTACTGCAATTGACGACCTGACCATATGAGACGAAGCAATGCCGGTAAAAGATTGTACTGTTGCGATTGTTGCTAAGTTTTTGTTTGAAAACGTTGTAGGCTATATTTGGATGCTCAGAAATTTTGATAAGCAACCAAGGCACACACTTTGTCAATGAGTTGATTGACGAACTGACAAAAGAATTCTAGATCTAGCATAGAAAGACAAGGCCATATCATCGTCAAATGAATGGTGTTGTTGAAGCATTTAACAAAATCTTGGAGAATGTGTTGACAAAGATTTTCAATGCCCAAAGAGTGACTGGGATCAAAAAATTACTGTAGTATTGTGGCATATCACATTACTTGTAATAAGTTGACATGACAAACTACATTTCGATCAGTATATAGATAAGAAGTTGTGATGTCAATGGAATACATTGTACCAAGCCTAAGGATTGATGCAATCACAGAGATGACAGATGTTGCTGCTGTCGAGGAAATACTGTCGCAACTGATATAGTTGGAAGAAGATCATTTTGTTGCAGAATATCATCAAAACTTTGAGAAATAACAACAAAAAGTATGGCATGATCACCACATCAAGAATGACTGATGATACTAAATGAAGCACATGTTGGATCCGTCAGAGGCCACTTTGTTGGAAAATCTATAGTACATAATATATTGCAAGCAGGATTGTGGTGGTCCACCATGCATGTGGATGCCCAAGAATACTGGCGCTGCTGTGATGTCTGTCAAAGAACTAGAAAGTCGTCGTGACGAGATGAAATGCCATTAATACCCAAAATAACTATGCATGCATTTGATAAATGGGTTGTTGATATTTTGGGACCTATTAGTAAAATAGGGAAGCACACATGTGCAAGATATATAATTACAACGACTTACTACCTGGCCATATGGGACAAAGCAACGTTGGTAAAAGATTGTACTATTGCGACTGTTGCTAAGTTTTTGTTTGAAAATGTTGTAGGATAGATTTGGATGCCTAAAAATTTTGATAAGAAACCAAGGCACACACTTTGTCAACAAGTTGATTGAGGAACTGATGGAAGAATTCCAGAACTAGCATAGAAAGACAAGGCCATATCACTATCAAGCGAATGGTGTTGTTGAAGAATTTAAAAAAATCTTGGAGAATGTGTTGACAAAGATTTTAAATTCCCAAAGAGATGACTGGGATCAGAAAATTCCTGTAGTATTGTGTCATATCGCATGACTTGCAATAAATTGACAGGACAAACTCCATTTCGATTGGTATATACATAAGAAGTTGTGATGTCGATGGAATACATTGTACCCAACCTAAGGATTGATGCAATCACAGAGATGTCAGATGTTGCTGTTGTTGAGGAAAGACTGTCGCAATTGATATAGTTGGAAGAAGATCGTTTTGTTGCAGAATATCATAAAAAATTTGAGGAAGAACACCAGAAAGTATGACATGATCACCACATCAAGAACAAGCAATTTCAGGTTGGAGGACTTGTTCTTCTATATGATAGCAAATTATTCAAGCATCCAGAAGTTGGATGGAACACCTATCAAATGAATGGTAAGAGGAGGTCACCTAAATCCTTATCAGGATAGCCGCGACTTGCTCAAATGAAAAAAAAAAGAGAAAAACAAAAACAAAACCCTCTGAATTTTTTGTTTGTTTTAATCGTAGGAAATGAGCTGTCGCAAAGAAGAAGCAAAGACCATCACATACTAATAGTATGTCCCAGAGAGAGTAAAATTGTCACAGACTCTTTGTCTGTCGCAAGAAAAGAAATGATGGTGAAGAAAATCCGTATGTCGCGTTAGAATGGAAATGTCGAAGGTTGGATACCGGTCGCAGGAAAAGTGATGTTGTCGCAAGTTAAAATAAAGTCATAGAAATGATAGTTGGCTGTAATTAATTCAAAGGAATTCGTAATGAATTTAAAGGCATGAGATATTTTAGCGACGTTCTTTTTTGTCACTTTCTTCTGTATTTTATAATAACTACCACTGATGTGATAGGTGAGTGGCAACATGCATATAAATTTCCTAATAATCATTCAGATGATCATCCCATGTGACAGAAAGGACAACTACCTTTCCATTTATTGCTCGCTCATGTGAAGGACTGATGGAATGGACGACTAGATGTTATCACCATTCATGCCTGAGTATTTATTTCATTCTGCTACATTAGAGAGAGATATTGTTGTCTATAATTGCAAGAGCCAAAATGAGTTTTCCATGGAGCATGGTTATTTGGATTTCCAATACAAGCACAGTTGCAAAATCTAGTGTCATGACTACATCACCCACACCCATTATGGAAGACACTGTTGGATATGTTCCACCGCAGGATGTGGCTATCGAAGAAGCTAAACAAGTTCCATTTATCTCTACAGTTAGGTTAAGACTAGAGACACGTCTGTCTGGTACAACAATGGGGAAACATTTTGGAAGCCGAAAGAAGAAAGCATAAACACCACCACCACCAGAGGGGGAGGAAGAATCGGGATCTATGACTATGCTGCCACCATATGTTCCACCAAGACAATCTGATGCACCAAGAATTAGAGTTCCAAAGAATGCACGGTACCCACTAGTAGCACCAATTGTGTCGGAAGGAGTTTAGGTGTCGTAGAACATTATTCCAAACCTTAAGAAGTTGACCTTTGTTGATCATGACAGGTGGAAATGTCAATATTTGGACATGAAGAACTACATTGTTTTTCTACAAGATACATCAGATGCCTCAAAGAGCCTAGCTCCAATGGAATGGGAAAGAGGGCTGGACCAAGCAGTTTTATTGTTGCTGATGTATATGCTGCATTTTGGCCAAAGCATAGAGGTGAATGCATGTGTCAAATAGTTACTAGTATCATTCCAAGGTGGATGCCTATGGCTTGACAAAACAATTATGTGGATGTTGAGTTGATAGCAGTAATTACAGGACTACCACTTGCGAGCATAGACCCAACATCGTTTTTCAAAAAATACCAGGAAATTATGTTGACGAATAAGATGAAAGATAAGTATGATTTGTCCATAGATACCATAGGATTTTTAATAAGATCCATCAATGACCATACTTTTCAGTTCACAGCTAAGGTGTTAGCTGCCAAATTGGTACGGAATATGTGACCGAACTAATGTACTGCAAGTATGATTGCAATAGCTGAAATTTGTGCAAAGGGAGTTCAAATGAATTGGTCACATTATTTACTAAACGAGTTATTATCATATGTGGAAGAGTTGCAGGAAAAAGGTATTGCATTCAATTATGCATGGTTGCTCATTTTGATTTCGGTTGTCACATGGTCCGAGCCAACGAACTACCAAGGGGTAAATATACCAGTACAATGTTGAGGAGCTCTATCCTAGAGTATCTGGTTCGAGAAGGATAAAAAGGAGTGACATAGAGACAACAAACTGCAATTATTTATGCATGGAGAGGCCCTACACTATCAAGTGAAAAAAAAATCAAGAATCACTGATGAGACCGTTCAGCGTTTTCGAAACATTATTAAATTTATAATTGGGCCCCATCATATCTTGTTACAACCATAACAAGATCCACAACACTAATGGTTAGTGACCCAATTCTTGTTTCCTAAAGAAGAAGTTAAGGCCATTAACTAAGATTGGTCGGAAGAATGGTGAGTTCCTATCATCGATGACCTAGTATCTTACAAAGAATACCTACGACATGACGATCCACCAGTGTAGAAGGATGGAGAACAAGGAGGGGACCCAACACCATAAACACAAGACCCACAAAATTCTCCCAACCCTCCCTATAATGATTCAAGCGCAACCCGAATAGATATAGTGGTGGGAGATAAAAGGAAGCAGGATGAGAAGCCTGACACAAGGCATAAGAAGAGGATGGCTGACAAAATAGTAGGAACTATCATCCTTGACAATGACAATGTTACCCTACTGACGGAAGTAAAGACAAAGGTCGCTACGCAAAGCCTTCGGAAAGAATATGAGAAACAAACATAGCTTGCAAGAAGTATTACCAACTTACTCCATACGCTTTGTACGATGATCAAAGAAGTATGGGTCCCTATCGACTATAGACCACAAGTGACAGTGTCACATGACTTAGTTGGCTGATCAAAAGAGCATCTAGATGATGTGTCAATACCTATTTCACCAATAAAAACTCAACTGGTGGGAGAATCACTTGACCTAGGAATGACATAGTTGAATACCATGGTCAAGAACTTGGGCCATGTCACCATCGATTTTTCCCAGATATTCCTGTATGAGGTTTATGCGATACATAATGACATAGTCGCGAAAATGAATGTTAGAGAAGGCGCATTGATCAAGTAATTATGTGCATTGAATAAGACTATTATTAATATGAAGAAAACAATCAAAGAAACTTAGAAAAAAGACAAAAAATGGGACGAGGACAAGCATAGGCTCCAAAATGTTGTAACACTTGTTTGCAGTAATTTTGCAGATGAGGGAATAACAAATGAAATGTTTGCAGAGGCCAAGGTCATTCGAATTGGCAAAATAGAAGAGGACCTTAAAAAAAGTTCGTGGAGTTAGAATCATAGGCGAGACCCAGTACACCCCCAAAGGTGCTGGAAGAAGAAGGATGACAGCAGCAGAAGCTACAAAGAAAATAGAAGAGGCAAAGGCACTACGTGCCAAGGAAGTCAAACACGTTTCTCAGGCATGGGAATCATTGATCGATGATGCGAAGTTAGAAAATGTCACAGAGCAACTGCACATTACTAAGACAGAGTAGAATTAGATGAAGAATGAGATGAATAAATTTCCCTTACCAAAGAAAATGGCTAAGGCTGCTTACATTAAAAAACTACAACCACAAGTCGTAGCGTTACACACTCAACAAAAACAGAGGACTGACAAAGTGGCTAAATTGTAGGCCAAAGTAGAAAGAGTTATAGGCATTATTCAAACAGTACATCAAAAAGTGTGACAAGTATCAAATTCTGTGATACTTACAATGTCGAAACACATCAGTTCCGACATTGTGGAAAATTTGCAGAAGGAAGAAGAAGAGGTCCAATGGGAAACTAAGCATAAATTGAAAATCTTCCAATATTTTCAAAGTAAATTCATCATGACTGAAGGATCAGATTAGCATGGCTCGAGAGGAGCCACGTGTACGTGTTGGGGCCTATTAGCCCTAGGAAAAGATAGGTATAATTTATCCATAATTCTTCTCAAAAATATGAAGAGTTTGGTCGCACGGCAGAGGAAGCTGCAATGGAGGAAGAGATACAACTGAAGAAGTAGTGGTAGAAAGGAAGTTGTGACAAAAGCAACCACGAGGGAAGAAGTTCACGACATAAGGGAAGATGCGATGAGATTATGCACAATGGAAGGAACCATGATAGAAGAATTTATGCAGTGGTTGAAAATGACATCTTAGGATATCATGGGTAAGAAGTCAGTTAGGATAGCACATGCTTTAGGGAATAAAGAATCTTTGTATTTTGAGCCGATAGTGCCTACTGATAGTTGTAACTGAAATGAATGAGAATATGAATGACAACATGTTGGCTAATAGAATGAAGTTAGTTGACTACGACATGTAAGATTCTATAAAAGGGAGAGCCCAAGTTGTGTGTGGGTTAGACATATACTCTCTTAGATAGACATATACTCTCTCGGTTGGACATATGCCCTGTGTGGGTTTTTAGACTCTTTGTTGTCTGTGTCTATTTATAGATATGAAGATTTATATATTTGTAGAGAAGAGTGAGTCGATCCATCTTGTGTGTTGATCGATAATAGAGTGGAGGAGAGGAAAACTTCAGAGACCTGAGATTAGAGAGCATGAGAGGAGAGAGAAGTATGTGCAGATTGTAGAAGAAGATATAGAATAGAGTCTGTAAGATTAGTGCTCAAATGAAAGGTGCCATATATTTCTCATGCTAGATGAAGAGCGCCTTTGTGGTTTTTCCCAGATGGGTTTCCACATTAAATGTTGCCTATGTGTATATTTAATGAATGTGATTATGTCAAATGAATGAATGTTGTGAATGAATGTATGTGTATTTGCTTACAAATGAGTATTTATATGTATCTGTCGTACTATTTTTAATTGGAACCGCTAATAAGGAACTATATTAACTGTCGCAATCTATGTAGATGGAAAAATAGAGTCATATATTGAATACATGCAATATAGAAAGTAATATACCCAATGGCTTCGATCGAGAAAGATAATAAGGTGCTAAGGAATATGAAATCCCCATACAACTACAGAAACCTGGTTCTAATGGTTACCCATAAGACATATCTCGAGTGAGATTGCATCTGCGTCACAGGTGTTGCCAACTGAGCATGTTCTGTCATGTTAATATATTGGGATTTGTTGATGGAAAAACTAGGGGCTGAAGGGAGAAATTCCAACAAGATGAAATTGCTAAGGTAGAGGATATTGGGGTCCCAAATTAAGGAAATGCATCTTGAGGCACCTTGAGCAATATCAATGGCTTGGTAATGCCAAAATTTCCAAGAATTTCGAGCCAATATTCTTTATTTTTTTAGTGGTGCAGTTGGTTTCTTGGAGCATTATGACAGAAGGTTTGTCTGGGAGGATTCTATTTCTTAGGATTCTCTACTTGGATTTAGAGTTGAGACCTCTGATATTCCAGGATACGTTCTGCATTGGGGAACTATAAGTTGGGGTAGAACATCTCATGCATCCTAGCATACTATCCTAATTTAATTATATTTTCTTAAAATGTCCATGATTTTTTGTTCAATGGTGGGGGGCTTTCTCCAAATCTAGTTTTAGAATCAAATCAAATATTTTTTTACACTTAACCGAATGGAAGACTTCTTGAACAATTCCAACAACATATAGTATTTGTCTATTAGGTAGAAACCCAAACTACTCAGTTGAAATGGCCCTTCCAAAAGCAGGTTTCAAACCTTTAGCAATAACCTTTGTTATAATCTTGTATAGCATATTACATAAGGAAATCGACCTATAGTCAACAAAAGAAACATGCCTATAAATCTTTGGTATAAGAGTGAGAAAGGTAGTATTTAGGTTATTTGGAATAATGGTCGAGCTTCTAGAGTCCTCAATATACTGTATTAAATCCACGTCCAAAAGATAATAATAAAAATGGAGATAGAACTCCATCGCCCATCCATTGAGCCCTAGGCTCTTATATTTGGAAAAAATCCTCAAGGTCTTCTCAACCTCAACCAACGAGATAGGACCTCCAATTGCATCACACTCAATACCATTAAAGAAGGACAAAATAACTTAATAACATTCAACTGATCATAGATATTAGTGGTCTGAAGATCTTTATATAACGACAAAAAATATCTGATGGCCCTAGACTCGATATAATGTTGGTCACAAAACAAATTGTCCTTCTCATCCTTTGTCTCCCATATTGATTTTGTGAGCCTTCTCCGATTGGAAACGTTGTGGAAAAATATGGTGTTTTCATCCCCCTCCTTCAGCTAGATGATGCGGCTATTTTGTATGAGGGTCTCCTCCTTATGAGGGAGAATCCTATGTTTCTGCAAGAAAATATCCTTAAAAGAAGAAGAGTGGTCCTCACTAAAATAGTCAATGCCCATATCTTCCTTGAATGACCGAATAACATCTTCAATATCACATAAAGATTAATCAACTCCCTTTTTCATCTCTCTCCCAATCTATAACAAGAGGTCGAAGCTTGTTCAATTTGTAAATCAAACACTGCATAGGGCCAAGATGTGATGGAGCCGCAATAGATAGAATGCCCCACTGCTCCACAACCAGGGTGTTAAAATCATCCTCAAGCAACTAGGATGGATTTAATTTGAAGGGGAAATTCACAAAACTATGATCAAAGTCTAACTGGAAGACGATAGCTTTGCGATCCAAGAAACTATTGGAATAAATCCAAGACTGATACCTACCCATCACACCATAGAGAGTTTTAGCCATAAAAAAACGTCCTAGACATTTAACAATACCCCCAGTGCCGCTTCTGCCATTTGACCAGGTTGGTGATAAGACCACCGGAGCAATATCCAACAGTTGACCCATCCTCAAAGAGATTGGAGAAATATTTAGACAAAGGATCAAGAGTTCTATCAGCCCCCCAGAATTCATCTAGATACCAAGTAAAGTTTAATTCCCCCACAAGAATAATATTTGGTAGTGAGAGAATACATGAGGACTTAACACGATCACAAAAAAAAACCATCCCGAAAGAAGGTGTAGAAAGATATCACAGGCGACATCCCCCAATGACATATTTTCCTAAATAAACACCACAACTGGACAGATAGAATTGGGCATGTGTTTCAAAGCGACGTGTTATGGACCCTCGCCTATCCAATGAGCACTAAAGGAAACACAATTCATCGGGTAACCAACAAAGGGGTTGTAGAGTCTCTAAGAGCCCAAGAAGAAGACGTAGAAACAATACTAGAACTAGAGTTCAACCCTTGAAAAAACAAGGAAAAGGCCTTCGAGTTGACAAAGACATGCTCCCAAATGGAATCCTTTACTCCTTTCATATTACCCTTAGAATACTTTTTTGGCTTCCAGATGGATACATTCACAGATGTGAGAGAGGAAATTGGGAAGATGTCAGAACTGGTAGAGTCATCCACCGCATAAATAGGTAAAGGGGTAACCGACGTCGAGGGAGGATCAACCAGAGAATATCGATCCAAGGACAAGGATTTGGAAGCCCGACCGAGAGGCGAGATGAGAGAACCCTTCTCGGGCAGGCCATCCTCAATCAGTGAGGGAGAGAGCGCAATGCCAAGACTATGAAGAGAGACAGTTCAAAGGGGTGGAAAATCTTCAGAACAAAAAATGGGTGCATCAGACCCTCTTGACAGAAGAGGTAACAGGTCCACCATAGGGGTGTCACAAGGTCTAAAAACAACATTCTCCCCCAAAGTGGGGGAATAAACCCAAGGAGGCCCTCCCACACTAGAAGGAGACAAAATAATAGTAGACCCAACCCAATCAGGAATAGATAAAGAACTTAGGATGTCAATGGCATTGATGAATTTTAAAAGTAGGGGAATTGATAGTGCAAACTTACCCACGAATGCAAGCGCAGAGTCCCTAGAGAGTGAAATCAGGAAATTAATGTCTTTGTCTAGATGTACCAATAAATAACTATCAATCGCAGCATCCACTAGTGGTGTGGCCACTGAAGAACCCTTTGAAGTACAACAATCCTTATAATTCTCTGTCAGTTTGCAGGAATGGCATATAAAAGCATTCTTCCAGTAGTCCAACCTCTGGATAAAGGACCCACCATCCCAAATCAACTCCAAGTTGGCCAGGATACCCTCAAAAAGATCTAAGTCCATAAGCATACAGAGAGAGGAGCGTTCAAACCCCAGAAGTTGATCATCTTCAATCAAGATGAAATTTCCAATTGAATAAACAATACCCATGAAGCCTTGTAAGTTCTAGCACTGAATCATAAAGTCTAGGAGGATGAGCCAAAGGTGCCTTCTAACCAGATGCTCCATGCGAGGATTGAAACCAACATGCCACCTGCTGAGAACAAGAGAGCCTTAACCAATCACTCAATACTAATCCTCAATGATCAGTCGGTCTTCCTCTTACAATAACTGAAACAACACCCAACCGTTGGCCAGATTCAGAACCTTCAGGACAGATTTAAGAATAGGTTTCCAATGCTCTTGAACCCAAGCTAGGATGGCCGCATGAGAGAGTTTAATGTACTCAAATCATCAAACTAGCACCCACAAGGAAAGTGTCAAAACCATACCCACCATCACGTCCCTCCTGAGCACACAGATAGGACACCTGCCTTACACCCTCTCAAAGGAAAGTTTATGCAATCATGAATGAACAGTAGAAAAGGGGGTTTAGGCGATGAAACGTGACCCCCCATCGAAACCCTAAACGGTTGCAAGCATGCCGTAGAAAAGAATCCCCAACACATGTACTGTCAGGAGGTTTTTCACCCTCTACACCAAGGAAACCAGGAGTAGAAGAGGAAAGCAGCTTTGAGAAATGAACCCTCTCTCAGGAATTTGTTCAGACACCCAGGGACAGAAAAGGGAGGGGGACCATAAGAGGTACAACACTAGCAGAACCCAAAAAAGACACCTTCTCGTCAAGCTCAACCCCAACAATGAAAGACCCCCAAAAACCCCACAAAATCGGGCCACATAATAGAGGCTGATAAAAAGACACCAGAAAATCCCAGATGTAGGTCGTCAGGCACAACGACAAAAACAAACCACTCTCAAGAAACCCTAGCCACCACAACAAACCAAGAATGGAAGATAGAGTAAACAAAAGATTCCCACGTTTTGAAACAGGCTAGTACTGGGTATCTCGAAACAACAGGCTGAACTCCAATATGCCTTGACAAAAAGAGCTAAAGGCATAAGTTAAACACACGACAAGAAAACAGACACATAAAAGTAGGAGGATCATACAACATAAGGAAAGACCCTACAAAACTGCAATCAAATGTGGGAACCCGTTCCACAGAAAACCACAACATACACCAAAAAACAAGACCCAAAAGCATGAATCCTGACCGAAAAACAAGAAAAAATAGCATAACCGCACAAGAGTCAGCCAGATCCTTTGAGGATTCCACAACTACAGAAAATCGGGGCGTCAACACCCACAGTCAGTGCCACCATGGAAAACCTAAATTAGGGTTCCGTCGCCCCTTTCAGACCATAGCTTCATGTAGACTAATCGAGCATGAGCCCCCTTTAACACCCCCTAATTCATATGTGATTTCCATAGCTTGCTCCTTATCAACATCTTCGTTTAAAATTTTATTCGGTAATTTATTTTAACTCTTAATACCAGCATGGCATATGTCACTCATGTTTGTTGTAAAATCATGGCAAACATTGCGTGTTCATTTGTTGTATAAATGCATGTTCATTTTTTGTATCAATTCTCGTTTATATGACAATCCATGAAATTTAAAATGATTATAAATATATAATGATGACTGCTTACATAACAACTTAATATTGAAGTTAGGGCATTAAGGTTTATCGTGAAGGCATGTCCCTCTTTTACATCATGAACTTCCATTTCTCCTTTGCTCATATGATGGCTAATTTCCCTGATCGAATATGAAATTGTAGTTGAAGTTCGCCAGCACCTCATCCTGTTACTTTATTGGGGAGGGAAAAACTAGGAGGACGTCTAGGTTGGGAAACAGTAGGGGTGTTATCAGAGTGAGGCAGCATAGAAGGAGAGGTTGTGTATAGGTGGGGGTGTTGGGTAACGGAGCCAATGACTCCATCAACAGCATGGGATGCCCTCGACATATCTTGTCATGAGGAATATTTTGCATCCAACAAGTACCCACACTACATTCTTTTGATGGAGCCCACGCCACAAAAAATGAGAAATACATTAAAAAAATGTGTTACGATGTCATTTATAAGAAATATATATATATATATATTAAATTTAATAAATAAATATTAAAATTAAAATTTATAGGCTTTAATAAGTTTTAAGACCAAATTAATAGCTTGGTAAAAACTATAATGTCTCCTTCAACCACATTATAAGTTTTGGATAAGATGGTTTTTATGATTATTTAACTTTCCACAACATTTATATTTATACCAACATGATTATATTTTTTATTAAAATAAATACATTTAACAATGAATCATCATAGAATTTATAAGTGTTATTATTAAAATATAGTTGACTTAATCCTTAAAATATATACATGTACAAGCATTGTAATTACTTTCATTAAAATAAAAACATTGCAATCATAAATATATCAAATTTACACGTGTTATTAAAAACTTAATAAAATAAATTCATCCCCCAATTTTGTAATAATTTTTGAAAAACTATTTTACTTTTGTTTGAATGTGATTGGCAGACTTGGAATATGCCAATAGGTCCTTGAAGGACAAATGTAACTGAAACGTTATGCTTGTAATAAAAAAAATCTGAATGATAGGGACAACCATGTTGAATGAGGAAACTATGGGAATATTGCACCATGCGAGAGTGGGGGGTGTGAAGGGTCACTCTTAGGAAGTTGCACCACATGTGCGAATGCCAGTATGGTGCCATACTCACCATGGGGAATAAAAGATGTAGCGGAGCGGAAATTCCTGGGGGGTAATTGGTTGTTAGCTGCCAAAAGACCTAGGAAAAAACAAAGAGGATAAATAAGGAAGCATATGCTAGGATGTGGGACACCGCTGAGTATGCTCGAACAAGGAATACTTACTGCGTTAGCTCTCTGTGTTAGGAAAGCGATTTCTCACTGGAGAAGTGGACTGAGTTTGACTGTCACCTCTCTTGGCATGCATAGTTTAGCTCAGGGGTGATTGAGGACATAGTGATCTATGCCTAGTCTATGGTTGGGTGGAACATGATTGTTCCCTTTTCATTGCGGCTCGTTTGCAACATGTTCCATTACTGAATATTGTTTCTGCAAACCTTTTTGAGCTCACAGTGTGTTTGTTTATGATAAATAGGTGTTTTAATGAAATGATGAAATATCAGCTTAGATTTAATGATGCTTATGAAATTGTTAATCGCACTCTCCTTTTTAAATGATCGTGCTATGTGTTGAGGGAAATGGCCACTCAAATGATGTATTAGTTGCTGTAAAGAGCCGCCAGCTTTTGCATGTTTTCCTCTAATTTATGAGCTTAAGGTGTGTCTGTAGATATATGAATGTATTTTTCCATTTTGCTGCAATGATTATCCCTTGGGTTTGCTGACAAAAGTAATGTTGAAAATGGGTTGACTCCAGGCCCTCTGTAGGAATCCTATAGATCAACTGTCTTATGTGTTTTCGGTTCTATATTTAGTCGAATCACCAAGTTATCAAACCCATCCAACGGTCCCTATAAACGCTCAATGAAGAGCAAACTTCACGTCTGCGATGAACTGGATTGCATTAGAATTCTACGCCCATCTCCGCAGTTAACTCACCTACTAGTTAGATTAGTGGAATCCTTGAGGACCGTAAGATCTAGATCGACAATGGACCCCAAATACCCTAAGGCAGATTTTATAAAAGTTATGTGCACACCAAGAGTTTGTAAATCCATGCTAGTTGAATCAGCGAAATAGCTCACAACCGAATATCTTCTTTGTGATCTTTCCCTGAGGTTGATCATAGGGGTGTTTTATCCACGAGCACCTCTGGTTCTCAACTCTTATCTCAGGCGTTAGTTTCATTCAATGGATTCATTCTCGACCGTTGATCTGATGACCTTGAGCATAGATCTACCAAATGTGTACGTTCGTTACATTTTGCAATCTTCGCTGGAATTGATCTCTGGAAGGATTAAATCCCCCTGTAACTCGAAGCTTATCATTTCTTTTTACGATTTAGAGTTTATCTATCAAGCAGGCTTTTATCGGGGTTGATGAAGAGAAGGTTTGAGGATTGGGATGTGCTCTTAAGTTTAGGATTGCTTGAGTTATGGAAATTATTATTGGTAGGATATGCACTTACTCTATTTCCTTTCCCTGGACCTCATAGGTTGACTTAGTTCCTAGAAGAGACCATCCTGATCTGTCTGAATGACTGTAACTTGTGTTTGGAAATTTTGGGGTGGCTCAAACGTTGTAGCACACATCCTTTAAAGTTTTACCAAGATGCTGTTTTTTTTCTTTGTTCTTAAAGCCAGCCTAAGGAACCCCTAGTAGACAAGCCAACGCGCTCTCCCAGGTTTGGCCTTCCTTGTTTAGTGAAACCCTGTGTAATACTCTATGTACGTAAGGGGGAGAAACTATGAAGGAAATCTTGGGTTGTTCAAGTTCTTAAGAACTGGCCACTGTACACCCCCCCAAGAACACCTAAGTCTGAGCTGGTTTAAGTAACTCAAATGAATTAAATCTGGGAGTCCTTTGAGATTTGGGAGCTTTCCTTAGTCATGCTAAGGACTCACTGAGAAAGGAAAAAACCCTTGGGTTGGAAGGCTTGTGAAATCCTAGGATGTCAATACTTTTGTGATCCGTGATCCGCAGAACAGAAAGTGGAAAAGAAAAGTTAGGTCTTAAGAATGTTAATACTTCCATGATCCATGACCCACAGCGGAAAGCGGAAAGCGAAAAAGGAATGTGAAGTTTTAATAATGTTAAGACTTTCACGATCCGCGATCCGCACAGTGGAAAGCGGAAGGCGGAAAAGAAAAAGTAAAGTCGTAAGAATGCTAATATTTTCTCGATCCACGATTCGCATAGCGGAAGGCGGAAAGTAGACGAAGAAAGGTTAAGTCATAAGAACGTTGAGTTTCCGTGATCCGCAATCCGCATAATGGAAATAGTAAAGCAGAAAGGAAAAGCAAAGTTATAAGGAAGGTAATATTTTTGCGATTCGCATAGTGAAATACAGAAAGTGGAAAAGAAAGGTTAAGTGGTAAAAGAGTTAAGATTTTTCCCGTGACACGCATAACGAAAGGCAGAGAGCGGGAAGGAAAGGGCTAAGTCGTTAAATGATAAGTTTTTCGAGATCTGCGATCCGCATGGCAGAATGCAAAACGCGGAAAGGGGGATAAAAGGATTCTGTCGCATGATAAGCTTTCGATTCCCGCGGTCCGCAATGGAAGGCGAAAAGGTAGAATGCAGAAATCCAAAGTCGAAAGGGTCAATTACAGGGCAGAAACAACCTTTCTGGGTGCAGAAGTGGATTTAATTATGGAAGTTAATGTTGGTTATTTTTTTATATAGCTTAAGGTTACATGTTTTTAAAGGTTATAGACAAAATTCATGAAAAAGAAATGATACCTAAAAATATATATATGTGCATTTTTAATAGGTTATTGGGGTATGTTACATATGATATCAGAGCCATAGGTTCAACCTTGTCGCCTTTTCGGAACACCTACTTTCGCGAAATTATGAAAAGACTTTGTTCTAACCTTGACGTGTGTCTTTGGAATGTTTTGTGTACAAACGGGGATAGTATTATAACAGGGTACATCAATGGGCTCAAAAAATGATCATGAGGATATACGTGAGGAAGGTACGCTAGTACCTCCCCCAATGTAGCCAAAACCAGAGCGTTTTGAAACTAGCTAGGTACTTGAAACTGTGAAGAATCTGATAGTGGAATTGCAGAGCTTCAAAGCAGAAAATGAACAGCTAAAAAGGGCTCAAGAAAAACAACAGGAACTCAATGAGATACTATTTCAAAGCTTGCGGGAGAGGAATAATGGGGAAAAACCACCAGCAGAAGCAAGGAGGAACCCAGAAGTAGGGGATAGTGCTGAAAGAAAAGACAGTTCCTCCTAGAAAACTAAAAAATCTAGGAATCAAGCCCAGACAGCGGGTAAGAGAAAAGTGGATCACCTAGAAGGAGAATTCAAGAAGATCAAACCCACCAGTTTTGATGGGGAATCAAGGTCTGGAGAATAAGTGGAAGCTTGGTTGTTGGATATTAAAAAGTATTTTCAGATATACAACTACTCCAAGAACGTGAAGGTAAGGATGGAATTTTAGAACCTGAAAGGAAAGGCCGTCATTTGGTGGCAAGACCTAAATATATCCATGGATTAAAGGAGAAGAACTTGGAATGGTCAGAGTTCAAGAAGCTCTTCAAGAAACAATATTGATTAGAAAGCTATTATGAAAGGAAGACCAAGGAATTTTATGAATTGAAACTTGGTCAGATGACCATGGAGGATCTCATCAATAAATTTCTCAATCTGTTACAGTTTGTGCTGTAGATTAAAGAAGAAAAGGTAAAAATCTAGTGATTCTCAAGCTGCCTACCATAGTCCTACAAAGATTGGATTGAATTTGATAACCCCAAGATGCTGGATGAAGTGTTAAGAAAAGAAAGACTATCATTTTGAACAGTATAAACAAAGGAATGACCTCTCCAAAACCTGGAAGGACAAGAATAAATAAACGTTCAATCAGCGGAAGAAGGGCTTCACTTTGACAGTGGAATGATTGCTAGTGTGAATTACTATATTTTTATTGTCAAATTGAGGGTTTCACTTTGCAAACTGTTTGTAAATGTTATTTTGGAATGGGTAAGAGTAGTTTTGAAACCTTGTATGTATTCTACCAAGGGAAACTATGTTGATCTTGCATACATTTGATAGTGGAATGATTGTTGGTGTGAATTACTATATGTTTGTTGTCAAATTGAGGGTTTCATTTTACAAATTGTTTGTAAATGTTATTTTGGAATGGGCAAGAGAAGTTGTGAAACGTGGTGTTTAGTCTACCAGGGGCAACTCTACTTTTCTGGAATATAGATTAATCCTATAGTTGAATTAATCTCTTGAATTGTTGTTGCAATTTTTTGTTGGACCTTTTCTTGCATTCTTTAGAATATATGTCTTCTTCTAAAAATACTTTTATTTTTTAGCAAAAAAATGAAGGACATTGCTAATAAGAATTGGGTTGTCAATCCAGACATGCGCCAAAAAAACTAAATTGACCACCAAACATGCATGCCAAATAATCTGTCAATCCACATATGGATTGACAGATTTATGGATGTCCTACCAAGAATAATCAGTCTCATATGTGCTAATTACACAAAACGTGTTTGGAATGAAGTTATGAAGGATAGATTTATGAATGTTGTAACAATTCATAAATCTAAATGAAAACACTTTTACCTTTAAGCAATTGTACCATCTAAATATATATTTGCGCACTTAAGAGCTAGCTTCGGCAGATGCACATCTGCCCACTTGCTTGGTATTTATGTGACTTTGAATTGAGTTTCTTATTGCAATAGGAATTTTAATCCTGATTATTTTAATCTTAGGATTTAATTACAAGTTGCTTAGCTGTGATTTATACAATGTTTGTAATTATTTTAAAACAAAATTACATTATCTTGCTTACATTTGATGGTGGAATGATTGCTCGCGTGAATTACTATATATTTATTGTCAAATTGAGGGTTTCATTTTGCAAACTGAATGTAAATGTTATTTTGGAATGGGTAAGAGTAGTTTTGAAACGTGGTATTTAGTCTACTAGGGGTAACTCTTCTTATCTTGCATACATTTGACAATGGAATGATTGCTGGTGTGAATTACTATATGTTTATTGTCAAATTGAGGGTTTCAGTTTGCAAATAGTTTGTAAATGTTATTTTGGAATGGGTAAGAGTAGTTTTGAAATGTGGTGTTTAGTCTATGAGGGGCAACTCTTTTTTGGGGGGGAATATAGATTAATCCTATAGTTGAATTAATCTCTTGAATTGTTGTTGCAATTTTTGTTGGACCTTTTCTTGCATTCTTTAGAACAGATGTCTGCTTCTAAAAATACTTTTAATTTTTAGTGAAAAAGTGAAGGACACTGCCAAGAAAAATTGGGCTTTCAATCCAGAGATGCGCCGAAAAAACTAAATTGACCACCAAACATGCATGAAAATAATCTGTGAATCCACGTATGGATTGACAGATTTATGGATGTCCTACCAAGAATAATCAGTCCCATATGTCCTAATTACATAGAACATGTTTGGAATGAAGTTATGAAGGATATATTTATGAATGTTGTAACAATTCATAAATATAAATGAAAACACTTTTACCTTTAAGCAATTGTACCTTCTAAATATATATTTGCTCACTTAAGAGCTAGCTTGGGCAGATGCACATTTGCCCACTTGCTTGGTATTTTTGTGGCTTTGAATTGAGTTTCTTATTGCAACAAGAATTTTAACACTGATTATTTAATCTTATAATTTAATTACAAGTTGCTTAGCTATGATTTATACTATGTCTGTAATTATTTTAAAAAAATTTACATTATCTTGCATACATTTGACACTGGAATGATTGTTGGTGTGAATTACTATATATTTATTGTCAAATTAAGGGTTTCATTTTGCAAACAGTTTGTAAATGTTATTTTGGAATGGGTAAGAGTAGTTTTGAAATGTGGTATTTAGTCTACCAGGGGAAACTCTTCTTATCTTGCATATATTTGACAGTGGAATGATTGTTGGTGTGAATTACTATATGTTTATTGTCAAATTGAGGGTTTCATTTTGCAAACTGTTTGTAAATGTTATTTTGGAATGGGTAAAAGTAGTTGTGAAATGCGGTGTTCAGTCTACCAGGGGCAACTCTGTTTTTCTAGCATATAGATTAATCCTATAGTTGAATTAATCTCTTGAATTGTTGTTGCAATTTTTGTTGGACCTTTTCTTGCATTCTTTAGAATAGATGTTTGCTTCTAAAAATACTTTTAAATTTTAGCGAAAAAGTGAAGGACACTACCAAGAAAAAATGGGATTGTGGGAATAACGTCATCCCTTCCCATTTCCAATGACGAGACGACCATGGCGAAGGCTGTCAAGCGGCAGCTCGGTTGCATTGATAACAAATGGGCCTTTCTTTATTTGTTGAGGCCCGTTTCTGAGGAGCAAAGAAAAGAAGGTCCGATTTCCATGGGGGGGCTTCTGATTTTTCCCTAGGTGAATGGTCATGTGGAAAACAGTAGGGTAAGGAACGAGTAGATTCAAGTTCTCAAAACCCTAGGCCAGGACAGGGCACTTGCACGAGGTGCTTATTATGTCCAAGGACCTGGTAAATTCCAAGGTAGCGGCTCTACGTGAATATGCCGAGGTTTCCCAGGAGTCCGAGGTCACCAAGAGTGCAAGGACGTTTTGTATTCGTGCTAAGGTATTAAGGGTCGTTCGTTAAGTTTGATGACTGATTTGGTTGATGACTACAAGAATTCGAGAGGATCCTTTTTTTTGCAAAATTGAAATTTAACTTAGTTTTAATAGATACTTTGATGCGAGAAATGGATTCAATGCCTTCACAAACCCTCTGGGCACCCAAAATTCCAAAACTTCATAGTTGTAACCTAGATTTTGAAAAAATCTACCATATCTATTCAAAATCTTACCGAAAAAATCTATCAAATCCAACCCAAATCATCAAATTTTAAACTATACCTTTATGAATTTTTACAATTCCATTACAAAATATTTTTTACTACTTTTGCCACAATTTCATTATTAAATAACTAAGCTTCTAATTCCATTTGTACATTTACTGTTTTAAAAGAAATATAGTAACATGAGTGTCCCTCCTGAGACAAGTCGGTTTCCTTAGTTAGGGTATAATAAAGGTTGTTAATGAACCATCATACTAAGCATTCTATTTTATATTTTTGTATTGCGATTATTTTATGAAAGTTATTTATAATTTTTTTTTAAGGGAACCGGTAAGGGGGGTCGACCCAAACCATGACTCAAAGACAAGTTTGGGGGATTCGAACATAAGACCTTCCATTTACAACATTTCAACTTTACCACTTGCTCTGCCCCCATGGGCTATTTATAATTATTTTTATTACTTATTAATAAATTTTATATTTTTTATTAAAATTGCTTTTTATAATAAAAATGTTTTTTATTAAAAACAATTTTCTAATTTCTAATTGGTTGTCTTTGAGACATTATATAATAATGATTATTGATAGAAATTACCACCTTCTACATTATCTTTATTTTTTATAAATATTTATATGTTTTCATCACTACAAAACAAAATATTTGTGGTTTTCTTCTTCTTCCCATATTTTTTTTAAACACAATAGTTGTACTTTATGATCTTTTTAAGAATATTTATTAATTAATAGGTCATTTACATTATGCTTTTTTTAAGGACTTCTTTTTCCAATGGTGGAAGGAGAAATCTAATGAATTTCAAGAGTGGAGTATTTTACTTATTATATTGATTTCAAATTGTCATATTTGTTGAAATGTATTTTTTTTCTTTTCTTAAGTACACACAAAGGATGGAACTTGTACTCTTTCATTTACAACTTCTCACCTAAATTACTCATTACCAATTATTTATATAAAATATTATAATGCATTTTTTTTAATTTCAAGTTATTTATATTGCATTTCTTTTGATTTAACTATCCTCGAAGTAAACCACATGGACTAGCTACTATGTAGCACTTGTTAAAATTATGCAAATAAAAAATAATATAACAAAGGATATAGTTAATTTAAGCATTTAATTGAATATATAATATGTACATTAATTTAATATGTGCATTTAATTTAGTGTAAGTATGTTGTTGGCTATAAAAGGAATCTACATTGTTCTTTTTTACTAATGAAAATGATATCTTTGTAAGTAGACCTCCTTAAAGTAATCTTTTTTTTTTTAACAACAATGGATAGGTTTTGTATTAACAAAACTGTGGCAGAGCCACCAAAAGGTTACAGCTTAAAAGTCTGGGAGGGAGAATATCCTCAGCCTCCCTGATATAGTACCCAAAATTACATATGCTCCAGTAACATCGTTTGAGAGAATATTCAGTCTCCATCAAACAGAGTTCAGAATTACAAGTGCAGTAGACACTAAAGCTATACCCGAGTTTGTAACCCGCATTAACCAGACGTAATTCGAGAGGAACCACATCAGTAGAAGGTTCAGAGCGCCCCATGATCCAGTTCGTTGCATTCTTGTGCATCAGTTCTTCTAAGTTCTGCTCCATAATGCCCACACATGAGCCCAGAGCTTCCAAAGCCTGCAGAACACCCAATTCTAGCTTATGAATTGCATCTTTTCCCACTTCACTCTCCAGGAATTCGAGTCTCCTACCGCCAGCTTCGTCCATCAGTGCCAAGCTTCTACTTTGCCTTTTCATCTTCCTGCGCAAAGCCCGATCCTCCCTTTCCAATTCCAACACCGGATCAATAACAGAGGCTTCCGAGCTGCTGCTGGACTCCATTTTTATGACCCAAATTGAATTCTGAAGATGTCGCAAATTACCCAGATAGCGATAGATCACCAAATACGGCCAAATCCCAAAGCTTCGATGAGACTCCTGAATGAGTTCATGGTAGATCATGGATACATCCTTCACGCGAATGTAATCACTTCTGCCAATTACCTCCACTCCGACCATGCTGATAATAGCAGGATAGCCTCCCTGGGCGAAACTAGCATGATGTTCCAACACTTCCCACGAACTCTTAATTAATAGCCATGATTTCAAACAGTGCATTGTTTTCAACATGTTTCTTAGCGTACTATTCCCAAGAGGTAGTCCGAACCCGTTCCTACCATAATGTAACATGCCCTTACGGGCAATACCAGAACCGTTTTTCCATGGTTAGTGAGAAGTTCCCCCTTGCTTAAAAGGACTCCATCATTGGCAGCTGTATCAGCTTCTGAGTTTAGCTTCCGAAGAATGTGGTATATCTCTATTTGTTTGAACGTCAAGATAGTCCTTTGTATTCGATTCAGATTTTGTCTGAGATGAAGGTTTGAGATTCTGGAGCTTTGATTCAAGGCCTGGATGATGATCCTGGAGTCTCCAAAAACTATTAGTTCATTTATTCCCGTGTTTTTTGCTTGGATCAATCCCTGCCAAAGAGCTAGAGCTTCCGCCATATTATTGGTTTCGGTTCCTAGGCCCCAAGAATACTTTAATATCAGATTGTCTTCAGGGTCGTGGAGCACCCCTCCACCTCCTGCCTCCCCTGGATTTCCTTTCGAAGCTCCATCAAAGAAGAGAGAGTTCCTGTTCAGCTTCTTCCTCCAATCCCTAAACTCCCCTGGTTCTTTCCTGATTTCCCACACGGCCAGCTTTGGAGAGCTTGGGGAATAGGGAAGGGTTTTCATCAGATCTGGGTTTAAACTCGAGAGCCATACTTCTTCAGAGGTCTGCAGCGGTGTTTTGAAATATTGCTCCCCTTGGAACTTAAGAGTGTCCCCCAGGAGGCTTTTGGCTTTGGAAACAACCTGTTGAGGAGAGGAGGAGATTCCTTTGAAAATACGACTGTTTCGTTCCAGCCATAGTTTCCATAAAATATATTTAGGAATAGTCAGCCAAGAATAAGCAAGCTTGTCCTTCTGATGAGAAACAAAGGGGGATGTGCGGTCCCAGTGACAAAAGAATGAAGGGATATCCGTTGGGGTAGCGATCTGCGTCCAGGGCATGGTAGCCAGTCTCTAGACCTCTTTTGCAAAAGGGCAATCAAAGAACAAATGGAGATACTTCTCTTCCTCCTTTAGACAAAGGGAGCATTGGGATGGCCCTTCCCAACCTTTTTTCTGAAGATTTTCTGCAGTCAAGACACTGTTGTGAGCGAGCAACCAACTGAAGTGATCCACCTTTGGCAGAGACTTAAGTTTCCAGATACTCTTCCAGACTTCTGGGTTTGTAGGGACATTTGGAATTGCCTTGAGAGCTCTGTATCCTTCTGCTACCGTGTAGACCCCTGAATGAGATCCCCATCCTCTGCAATCCTGAAGATTGAGAGCCACCGGAGATTTTCCATACAACAAAGAGAGAAACTGGAGCTGTTCAGGGAGGAGATGCTGAGGGCAGTCCGACAAAACCCAATCCAACCATCCCCCAGTCCCATCCTCTCTCCATAATGAGATGTCTGCAAGGGTAATTTTTCCTTCAGCATCCAAGTGTCTCTTAAATGCTTCCAATCCTGGGGTGAGAATAAGAGGTGGTTGACCCACAATTGAGTCCTCCCAGATACAGATTTTTTGTCCATTTCCTGGAATCCAAGTTAACTCCTCTGAGAAGAAAGGGAGTGCTTTTTTACAGAGGGAGATCATCGGGGAGCCTTTTATATTATGAGGAATCGTGTCCAAGCATCGGATCCTTGTTCCTGTAAAGTGCCTTTTCCAGAGTACTTGTTTACTCCAAGTCGATTTTCCTGAGACCAGGTTCCACAGGATCTTAGCTCCAAGGGCTAAATTTTGTGCCCTCAAATCCCTCAAGTGCAGTCCTCCTTCCAAATATGGAGCTGTGACTTTTTTCCAACTGACCAGAGGTATCCTGTTTTCATTATTCTTTCCTCCTTTCCATAGAAATCTGCGAATGATGGCTTCCAATCTAGCGAGAATCATTGCTGGAGCTAATAGGAGAGAACATTGAAATACCGACATACTGGCTAGAACAACCTTTATTAGCACTGTTTTACCTGCTAGATTTAGCCAGGACGCCCCCCAGGCGTTGATTTTAGCTTTCAGCTTATCTATCAATGGCTCCCAGCTTGCTGCTTTAGGAGACGATCTGAAGATGGGAAGTCCCAAATATTTGAAGTCCGTCCATTGAGTTCTTCCCTCAATTGCTAAGATTCAGGAGATTTCCTGCATTTCAAGCGGAGTGCAATTCCATCCATAGACTTGACTCTTGTTATAATTAATCTTGCTCCCTGATGCTTCTTGGTATAGATCTAGATCATGTTTCAATCTACGCGCGATGTTAGGACTGGCTCCTCCCAGGAGCAGGGTATCATCAACGAATTGAGCATGGTTTATATCTTTCACTCCTCTGACCATATGAAGACCTAGAAGGCCTTGCTGAGTTCGACTAAATTCCAGCTGAAAGCTAAGCGTCGAAGCCTGAATGGCATACAATAGAGGAGAAAGCGGGCAACCCTGTCTCAATCCCCTTGAGGCTTGAAAGTATTCGGCAGCTCTCTCGTTTACTAGAGGCACAATCCACGGAGCCGCAATGCAAGCTTTTACCCAAGATATGAATTCTGGGGCAAAGCCAAATCTGCTCATGACCTGAAAAAGAAAATCATGTCTCACGCGATCAAAAGCATTAGCCAGATCCAATTTAACAACCATACCTTTATCCTTACGGGCAGTGCTTGAGTGAATTGCTTCTTGAACTAAGATGATATTATCAGAAATGTGTCGGCCTTTGATAAATCCTCCTTGGTTTTCTGGAATGAGTTTTGGCAAAATGCCTTTCAATCTGTTAGCCATGACTTTTGTTATGATTTTGTATCCGATATTGCAGAGAGAGATCGGACGAAATCTGGCAAAGGAGCTGGCTCGTTTTTCCTTAGGTATCAGGGCAAGGAAGGCAGAATTCGTAGCTCCTCCTAATTTAGTACAACTCTGGGATTTCTGGACCAGCCTCAGCAAGTCTTTATGCACTATGGGCCAGCAAGCGATGAGGAATCGGGCAGTAAAGCCGTCAGGTCCCGGGGCTTTGTCCGGACTCATTTCCTCCAAAGCAAATTGGATTTCCTCCAATGTGACCTGAGCATTGAGCTTAAGATTATTCCTAGGAGAAACTTTCCTGGGAATGCGATCCAAAATTTCTTTAGTCCCTGCTTCCGGCACTCCATAAGATTCAGAATAGATATCTTTAAAATGGTCATGGGCCGCTTGCTTTATTTCCTCAAATTCTGTCAACAAATTATTGTTGTGTTGAATTTCTTTGACAGTGTTGAAATGTTGACGGACTGCCGCCTGCTTATGAAAAAACGCCGTGTTCCTATCCCTCGATTGAAGCCATGGGTTCCTTGATTTTAATTTCCAATAGTCCTCTTCCAACCGACATGCTGAGTGGAGGGCTAATTGCAAAGATTTTTCAGTATTTAGCGAAGCCTGGTCCATGTCTCCCTCGGTCCTGAGAATGTGGTTTTCCTGGGCTTTTTCTGCTTCCTTTCTTTGTTGATGAGGAGATTTTTGAAGTTTGGCCCATTCCTTTAGGGATTTTTTAACCCTTCGGAGCTTTTCTTCCTAGACATAAAAGGCTAACCCTCGGACTGGAAGCTTCCAAGTAGCTGCAATCATAGATGAACAATCTTCGGAAGAAATCCAGGTTGGATTAAACCTGAAAGGTATAGGTCCCAACTTCTTGTCTTGAGCAAAAGTGAGGCAGATTAGTTTATGATCAGAAGCACTAAAGGGAATAATAGAGGAACACGGATCCATCCCAAGAAGATGTAAGGATTGTTGAACTAAGAACCTGTCCAATCTTGCTGCGATATGTCCTGGCCCAATTCTTCTATTTGTCCAAGTATATTTGCCTTTAAGAGGTAGAGTTGGCATAAGAAAGTAGCATTCCACCTGCCCATGATTGATATTTAATTCTGGAAACACTTGTGAGCCTTTTAACCTTCCCATCTATCCTTTAATTATTGATTATGACAATACAACCATGGTTTCACTTCCCCAGGTAGGTTTTGGTGGAACAGATAATTATACCTACTAGGCTTGAAAGTGGTAATGGGGTTCCTCTTTATTCTTAGCATCGACCTATAAGGCTAGATATTCTAGCACATAGCTATTAAGGTTCCTAACTTATCTTTTTCTTTTTAATAATGTGTGGACATTAATGAGTTCAAAACCATTTCTATTATTTCCCGTGTACATTTTAACCATGACATTATCAATGGCAAGTAATGTAGGGTATCACGTGCAATTAATGTAGGGTATCACGTGTAATTAACTTTGCCATGTTTTATTTGATATAGCTATGAATTTCATACGTCTATAATTTAACCTTAACCTTAATGCATATTAACGGTACAATACCGGTGAGATTTCAAAATTTATTAGACATCATCGAGAAACGTGTGCTTACGGCTGTGTGACACCCTGTAAATGGATTTGAAATATTTAAAACTGGATTTCAAATTTTATACGCGGCATAAAACCGTGTGTAACTAGATGTAATTGGTTTCAGTCCGGAAAATGAATTATTGTTTTTCGGCAAAGAATGTGCGGGAGAGCCTAGGTAGCTCTTCGGTATAGAAAAGCGGACTGGAGAGCCGAGAGCTCGGCTCTGGATAAGAGCAGGCTGGAGATCCAAGAAGAATTGTGCTCTCGGCTCTGGATAAGAGCAGGCTGGCAGGCTGGAGATCCAAGAAGAATTGTGGAGAGCAAAGAAAGAGAAGTCACATTGCAAGAAGAAAACAGAGAAAATGTGGAGAGCCGAGAAGAAAAGAGGGATCGCCTGAGATGAGCCGAGGGATCGCCTGAGAGGAGCCGAAAAGAATTTATGATGGGAGTTCTTTGAATTGTTTTATATTTTTTGTATTTTTTTCTTGACATTGAAGCATGGCCATGCTTTTGATCGTGTTTATCTGTTAATCTGTCTTGGGGTTTATTTGCGTTTTCAGTTTAATTGTTTAAATTTTAATTTGGTAATTTGTTTTTTTTTCTTTTGTGTTTTTTTGTTTCTTTTCTTTATGTTTTTGGTCTGTATTTGGATTTTGGGGGTTTGGATTTTGGGGAGGGAGTGAGAAGAAGATGCTGCCGCCCACGATTTGGCCAGAAGAAAACGTTAGCAGCAGATTCTTTATGCGATTTCGTGGTCGCGGTGATCTTCGATTTGGCCAGAAGAAATGAGGGAAGGTATCCCGTTACTGAGGAGTCCTGCTATGCGGTCTCATGAGATGGAAGGTATCTCTTCAGAATCTTGAAGACGCAAGAGAATCCTGCCACTGTAGAGAGACTCTATACGCAGTGTGAGAAGGATGCAGGGCCGGATGGATTGTTCAGGTAATGCATTATTTTCTTTCATTTATAGTATTGGACGGATGCATATTCATATTCAGTTCTTAATTTATGGTTATGCATTATGAGTATTATTTACATTGTTGAGCAATCTTGTTAATATATTTATTTGGTAATTTTGGTTTATATATATATGTGGGGTTGAGCAAGCGTTTGAATATCAAACGTCCTTTGATAGTTGGTAACTTTTTATTAATATAAATTGTATTTAGATTTGTGTTTTTGAGATTTGTTAAATTAATTTCCAGGTGGGTTGTGCTTGTTGTTGAGATGGGTTTTTAGTGCAGTTTTACATAGACAGATTGGGCATGTTATTTGTTGGTTTTTGCTGTAAGTTTAAGTTTAAGTTGGTTATTATTTTTGCTGTAAGTTTAAGTTTAAGTTGGTTCGTTCTCTTAACATAAATTGTATTTAGATTTGGCCTCTTGAGTTGAGTTAGATTTTTGTTAAATTCTAAGAGGTTTGTTAAGATAGGTTTTTTCTGTGGTTTTAAGTTCTAAGTGGGTTGTTGTTGATATGGGTTTGTTCTAACATAAATTGTATTTAGATTTGGGTTGTTGAAATGAGTTAGATTTTTGTTAAATTCTGAGTGGCTTGTTTCGATAGGTTTTTGCTTTTGTTTTAATTTCCAAGTGGATTGTTGTTGAGATGGGTTTTTTCTCTAGTTTTAAGTTCCAAGCTGGTTGTTGTTGATATGGGTTTGTTCTCTTAACATAAATTGTATTTAAATTTGGGTTGTTGAGATGAGTTAGATTTTTGTTAAATTCCAAGTGGCTTGTTGAGATAGGTCTTTGCTGTAGTTTTAATTTCCAAGTGGGTTGATGTTGAAATGGAGTTTTGAGATGGCCTGTTTTTGCTGTAGTTTTAAGTTCTATGTAGGATAGATTAGACATGTTATTTGTTGATTTTTTTTTTAAAATTTTAAGTTGGTATTTACAGTATGTTGTTTTTTTTTTAATAAAGTTATTATGCTAGAACTTAATTTCACTTTTAAGTTTTTCTGTCATTTTAGTTTTATATTATTTCAATTTTATTGCTAATTATTCTTGGGTTTATAGGTTCAATAGAGCTGAATTAACATATGTACTATATTATGTTATTAGTTGATTTTGATTTTTTTTAAATGTTGTTATTGGTCAATTTTAGATATTTTTTTTAAGATTTTAGGTTGGTATTTGCTATGTTATGTTATTTTTTTTTAATAAAATTTAATATTCTAGCACTAAAATTTATATTAAAATTTTCTTTATGTTATTTTATGTTATATTATTTTAATTTATTATTATTATTATTATTGAGTTTATAGATTTAATGGGGCTGAATTCATATATTATTGGTTTTCATTTTCTATTAATATGTCATTTTATTTTCATTTTTTAGTAACAAATAAACAAAAATATAGGTTTAGAGGGTAATTATTAGTAAGCTTTTAAGCTGTGTAAGCGTGAACATAAATAGTAATTAAATTTGTTAAGTTTTAAGTGGGTTGTTGAGATGTGTTTATGTTGCAGTTTTAAGTTTCAATTCAGTTGTTGAGATGAATCTATGTTGCTGATTTAAATGAGATGATTCTATGTTGTTGGTTTACATAAGATGAGTCTATCAGTGGTTTTATATTTTAGAATTGGAAAATCATTTTTTTATTTTGGTTTTTAATATTTTAAATAGGGATTTACATTATGCCATTTGTTTTTCTCATAAGATTTACTGTGTCACTATAAAAATTTACATTAATTTCTTCTTTATTTTATTTTAGTTTTTATTTTTATGTCATATTATTTCAATTTTATTCTAAATTATTCTTGGGTTTATAGATTTAATATAGATGAATTTACATTGTACTTTTGTAATTCTTTATTATTTCATGTTATCTTATATCCAATTTATTTTTGGTAATAAAAAAATTGAAAGATAAGTTTATATCATTAGAGAAAAATTAGTTTGAAGCAGTTTAGGTTTAATTGTTTTTTTTTTTTCTTTACTATTAGACTTTCATCCTCTACTTAATGGTGTAGAGTGAATTAAATGAAGTTTGGTCTTGCTTGTGATGCCAACTTATTATGTATGAATCTAGTGATGTTTTTGAGTCTTGTTTCTTGGATGTTCTGTTATGCAGGTATGCATGAAAGCATAGTTATGACAGGAAGGTAGTTGTGGTTGAAGTGCATGACAAATAAAGATGCTTAAGGTATCTTCCCAGAAAAAATTAGTTGTTATTTATTTTGGATTATTATTTCAAAGAAATTTTAGTTTTATGTGCTTATTAGTTAAAAATAATGAATTATTAATTCATAATAATTTTGGTTTACCAGGTAAATAAAGTGGACCATGCATGACACAGAAAGATGCTTTGAAAGATGACAAAAGATGCTTTGAAGAATGATGGAAGGATGACAAAGAAAAATCAAATAGAGAATACTTGAAGTAGTTTATAGGAATTCAATATCTTTTTGCAAATTGTAAATTATATTATAGTTTATGTATCACTAGAAACAAATATATTAATAAAATTATCAATTTTTTTTAGAGAATGGGCTTTTGCCCTTTCTCAAATCTCTCAAGGATAGCTATGGCCAAAGCTATCTTTGAGAAGTCTTCTGTGATTAAGTATTTAGATATTTTTAATTTTTAAAAATTTAATGTGTATTGTATTTTCAAATAAAATTTGCAAAATTTTCATAAAATTTTAAAATTATGACATAATAAAAGCTATAAATCATTAATGAGATAAAAAATATTTTTATTATAAATATTACATTTGTAACATTTTTTAATAATTTATTTGTTAATTATCTAATTGAAAAATATTTTATTATAGACATTACATATACCTTATCTGCACCATTTTTAATAATTTGTGATTGGTTTAATGAAAAATAATTTTATTACATACATTACATTTACAACATTTTTAATAATTTTATGGTTGTTTAATTTATCTAAATGAAAATATTTTTATTATAAACATTACATACATTTCATTTGCAACATTTTTAATAATTTGTGGTTAGTTTAATTAATTAAATAAAAAATAATTTTATTATAAACATTATATTTGAAACAATTAATAATATTTTGAATTTTAATAATTTGTGGTTGGTTTGATTATGTAAATGAAAAATAACTTTATTAAAGACATTACATACATTGCATTTGCAGCATTTTTAATATTTTGTGATTGATTTGATTAATTAAATGAAAAATAATTTTATTAGACATTGCATACATTACATTTACAACATTTTTAATAATTTGTGGTTGGTTTTGATTATGTAAATAAAAATAACTTTATTATAGACATTACATACATTACATTTGCAACAGTTTTAATAATTTGTGGTTGATTTGATTATGTAAATGAAACTAACTTTATTATAGACATTACATACATTACATTTGCAGCATTTTTAATAAAATTTGTGGTTGGTTTGATTAATTAAATGAAAAATAACTTAATAGACATTATATACATTGCACTTGCAGTATTTTTAATAATTTGTGGTTGGTTTGGTTATGTAAATGAAAATAACTTTATTATAGACATTACATACATTACAGTTGCAACAATTTTAATAATTTGTGGTTGGTTTGATTATGTAAATGAAAATAACTTTATTATAGACATTACATACATTACATTTGCAGCATTTTTGATAATTTGCGGTTGGTTTGATTATTGTAAACGAAAATAACTTTATTATAGACATTACATACATTACATCTGCAACAGTTTTAATAATTTGTGGTTAGTTTGATTAATTAAATAAAAATAATAGTTTGACAATAATAGTTTAATGATTTCTGGTTGGTTTGATTATGTAAATGAAAACAACTTTATTATAGACATCACATACATTGCATTTGCAGCATTTTTAATAATTTGTGGTTGGTTTGATTAATTAAATGAAAAATAACTTAATAGGCATTACATACATTGCATTTGCAGCATTTTTAATAATTTGTGGTTGGTTTGATTAATTAAATGAAAATTAACTTAATATACATTTATAGACATCACATACATTGCATTTGCAGCATTTTTAATAATTTGTGGTTGGTTTGATTAATTAAATGAAAAATAACTTAATAAGCATTACATACATTGCATTTGAAGCTTTTTTAATAATTTGTGGTTGGTTTGATTAATTAAATGAAAAATAACTTAATATACTTTTCATACATTGCATTTGCAGCATTTTTAATAATTTGTGGTTGGTTTGATTAATTAAATAAAAAATAACTTTATTATAGACATTATACTTGCATCAATCTTTAACATTTTTTTTATAAATACATTACTTTGTTTCCAAATTTTTAATAATAATGTGGTTTGTTTAATTAATTAAATAAAAAAATACATTTCTTTTACAACATTTTATTATAACTATCACATTTAAAAAATTTATATAATATAAAAATACAAAAACTTTATATAATATAAAAATACAAAAGATATATTGACGAAACTATAAAAAATATATTCATGTTCTAGTTATGTTGTGTTTTGTTCTCTTTATGTCGTGATGTGTAATGTTGTATTGTGATATGTGGTGTATAGTAATTGTACAATTCATACTTCATACATATGTGAAATGTTGTATTTGATATTGATTAAAGTTTTAATATTATAAAAAATTTGAAAAAACAAAAATATTATTTTTTAGTTTATTTGTTACAAAGAATATTTGAATTCAACAATAAAATGTATATTTTTTTATTTTTATGTCAATTAAATTCATTTCTTTGTTTCAAAGAATATTTAAATTTAATATACTATAAACTATAAGATGAAATGTTTTATGTTAAAAATACTCTATATTTTTTTATTTATATTTTTATAAATTGAATAAAATTAAATTCTAATTTTTATTTTTATTTACAATAAATTATAGTTTTTTATTTGTGATAAATAAAAGTAGAATAAAAATTAAATTTCAAAATAATATATGTTATACATAAACTTTTTATTTTTATAATTTTATAACATATGAATATAATGTTTAATTTTAATGAATAATGTATGTTACAAATAATCATTTATTTAATATATTTTTACCATTTTTTATATTTTTATAATTTAAAGATAATGTCTTATATTAATGAATAATATAGGTTTCCAATAATCATTTTTTTATTATCTTTTTACTATTTGAATAAATGTAATTTTTTTATTTGAATAATTTATAACACAGTAATAAATTAAATTGAGTATATTTTGTTATTTTATTTTAATAAATGATGTAAGTTAATGTTTTATGTTTGCTCATTTATATTTTTTATAATTTGATTAAATTTTTTTATAAATGTTATTATAAAATAAATTAATAACAATTTATATTTGAAGATAATTATAAAAATATAATAATATGGTAATTAAAAATTATATAAAAAATGAAATTGATTATATTTTGTTATTTTATTTTAATAAACTACTTATGTTATAAATTTAAATTTTAGTTTATCTCATTCATATCTTTTATAATTTGATTAATCTTTTTTATAATTTTTATAAATGTTATTATAAAATAAATTAATAATAACTTATGTTTGGAGATGGTTATTATTTTTAAATGAACAATAACATGGTAATTAAAAAGAACATAAAAAAGTTTAAATGATATATGTTATAAATGTTTATTTATTTTTCATTTATATTTTTTGTTACTTTATTTTAGTAAATGATATATGTTATAAATGTTACTTTATTTTAGTAAATGATATATGTTATAAATGTTTATTTATTTTTCATTTATATTTTTTTATTATAATTGATTGAGTTTTTTTGAATTTTTTAATATGTTATTATAAAATAAATTAATAACAAGTTTTGTTTAAAGCTAGTTACATGAATACATTTTATCAAAATTAAATGTAAGTACTTTAATTTTGTATGTTGGTTATAAATATGCATGTGTTTTTTCATTTTTATTTTAATAATTTGAATATAATTTTTTTTTTATTTCAACTATTTATAATATCTTTTTTTTTTTAATTTTTTAAGAATCGTGGAAGTTTGAACTGATGAATTTTTATTTACAACTTCTCATCTAAAAAACATACATTACAAAGTCAAGGCCATGATACTTGTTACCAATTGCTTAAGAACCCATAGACTATGATGTGTTTATTTAAAATGACAAATAAATATTTTATTTTTTGTAATTTCATTTTTATTTCAATAAATATATGTTACAAACATGTATTTTTTAACAATGGAAAATTAAATTCAATATATTATGAGATTTGTATTTTTATTTTCATAATGTTTTAATTTTAATGATTGATATATATTATTTTATATTTTTTTATAGTTTGAATATAATTATGTTTTAAATAGTAATAAAAATTCAAGTTGAATATATATCATTTATTTTTCAAAAAATGCATGTTAAAAAGATGTATTTTGTTATTTTATTTTAATAAATGTTTTATGTTTTCCCATTTATATTTTTATAATTTGATTAAGTTTTTATTTAATTTTATAAATGTTATTATAGAATAAATTAATAATAACTTATGTTTATGTTTGAAGATAATTATTATTTTTAAATAAATAATAACATGATAATTAAAAATAACATACAAAAATTAAATTGAATATATTTTGTTATTTTATTTTAATAAATAATGTAGGTTATAAATGTTTACTTTATCTCATTTATATCTTTTATAATTTGATTAAGTTTTTTTAATCTTTAAATGTTATTATAAAATAAATTAATAACAAATTATGTTTAGAGATTATTATTATTTTTAAACATGGTAATTAAAAATAATCAAAAAATTAAATTGAGTATATTTTGTTATTTTATTTTAATAAATGATATATGTCATAAATGTCTTTTTGTTTTTTTATTTTTATTTTTATTTTTTATAATTTGATTAAGTTTTTTAATTTTTTTATAAATATTGTTATAAACTAAATTAATAACAATTTATGAAGAATCTTTATAAATGTTATTATAAAATAAATTAATAACAACTTATGTTTGAAAACCATTATTATTTTTAAATGAATGATAAGACTGTAATTAAAAATGATTTAAAAAATAAATTGAGTATATTTTGTTATTTTATTTTAATAAATGATGTATATTATAAATTTTTATTTTTCTCATTTATATTTTTTATAATTTGATTAAGTTTTTTTTTTAGTTTTTATAATAACAATAAATGTTTTTTTTCTCATTTATATTTTTTATAATTTGATTAATTTTTTTATTTTTTATATTTTATATTTTTAATTCTTATTATAGAATAAATTAATAACAACTTATGTTTGAAGATAGTTATTATTTTATAATATATAATAACATCATAATTAAAAATAACATAAAAAATAATTTGAGTATATTTTGTTATTTTATTTTAATAAATAATGTTTATTTATTTTTCATTTATATATTTTTATAATTGATTAAGTTTTTGTTGATTTTTTTTAAATGTTATTACACATCAATGTGTATTCATATAAGTATCCTGTTAGGGTCAAAAGTTATACATATACATCGAATATCAGGACGAAAGAGCAATCTCGAGCAGACACATAAGTCTCAAAGTATCAAGTACTACCAGAACAACATATAAGTACCGAGCAATAAAAGGCATATAGTTCTGAACATGTAGGTCCAAAAACAGTGCTAGAGAGTGACAGAGATCAAAATACAGGAATATAACATAAAATAGAGTCATATGAGAAAAAACAGTCCCATAAATAGTCATATAAACAACATCACTGATGAATCATTGAGGAGCCACCCCCTCAATGAAAGGACGATGATAATAAGTATGTTCAGAGTCATCATGCATCTTCCAAATCTTCCATTGTCCCTCTATCAATAGTAGGCCCACCTTTGAGGCAAGTCTGCCTCCCTGTTATTCTCCCTGTAGACATGGCTACAAGAAAAAAAGTGTCTATAAGATCAACAATTGAAATGAGAATATTATCCAATCTCAATTGTCTGCACACCTGAGTCTTCTTGACCCAATTGATGACATTCATTGAGTCACCAAAACATACCAGAGTACGGCACCATTTCTCTGCTGCAAATATGACTAACAGTTTTAGACTGAAAAGCTCAACAAAGTTATTGCTACCTTCTCCTAAACCCATCGTGATATTAAAGTAATGACCTTCCCTCAAATACAGATAAGCACCACCTCCACAGCGATTGTCTTGTGCCGCCCCATCAAAATATTCCCATGGAGCAGTCTTATCAATTACTACCTATAAAGAGTCCCGTTGGTTTTTTTCTCTAATATGAAGTGGGAAAGCTTCCATTATCCCACATGCCAGCGAAGCCGTAAGCTCAGGGATGCAGCATTTCTGTGGGAAAGCTTCCATTATCCCACATGCCAGCGAAGCCGTAAGCTCAGGGATGCAGCATTTCTCAGAGAAAATTAAGTTGTTACGGGAAATTCAAACTCCCCAAAAAACAAGGAGAGAGAGTGTTTTCAAGGAGTCAATCGAAATAGTTCTTCTCCATTCTTCCCACGCAAGAAGGATGTTGTCTCCTCTCCAAACACAGTTAACTCCAAGATCTTAGAACAATCCTTCCAAACCGCATTGATATATGGGCATAAAAGGAAAAGATGTACAACTAATTCAAAATACCCTTTGCACAACGTACACCAGCCCAAACCATGGAAACTCCTCTTTTGTAAATTGTCCAGGTTGGGGCCTTATTCTCCAGAACACACCACATAAATAACTTATTTTTCGGTGGGCAATTGATTTTCCAAAGTGTTTTCCACCACCACATCACCACTCTGTCCATCCCCATGCCACTCAGAGTGATATATGTAGCCTTCGGGGTATACATACCATTTGGTGCAGAGTCCCCAATTAAAACATCCTCCCGATCGATCGTAGAATAATGTGGTCTCTTGAGAATGACCCGATATATATCTCCAAATCCCTAGTGACCGGTGCATCAAACCCAAGATCCCTGGACCGAATCCAGGATTGTGTCCATCTGACTAGTTGTTCAGGAGCCGCAAGCTAATGTAGATAGAAAATACCAGCATTCCATAGCTCCAGTATAGTGTTTTCTAGGAGTAAATGTTGTTGTAAGCACCCAGCCCAAAGGTCCTCCCCAACCTTGATTTTCCTTCCATTTTTGACACACCAAGCCAACCCAACACCTATAACATCAAAGGATTTTACCACAGCTTTCCAGAATACGGAACCCCCAGCATGATTTTTATCGGGTCGTCTGATCCAGTCCTCCAGTGAGTATGGATCGATATATTTCTAGATCATCACATAGGTCCACAAGTTATCCATCTGTACAATTCTCCAGCTTCCTTTTGCCACTAGGGAATTTGCAAAAAGAAATATATTTTTGAGGCCCCAACACTCCAATCCTTTTGGAACTGCTATCTTTTCCCACTTGACCCAAGGAGTCACATGAGCTTCCTGTTTCCCACTCCATAGAAATCGAAAGCAAATTCTTCGGGCCTTTTCAAGTATACCTTTAGGGATCTAGGCCAATGACATTCAGTACACTGGAGTGGCCTCCAAAACAAATTTGACCAACATAAGTCTACCAGCCCGTGACAACCAACGATGACACCACAGTTTGAGTCGCTTCTCGGATTTCTCCAATAGCCAGATCCAATCCCGCTTCCGATAGTCATTAGGTTTAATAAAGAAACCCAGGTAATGTAAACCCCCCTCGAGCCTTGCAAGATTAAATGGGAAAAGAGCAAGAAGGACCTGTTCTTCTTCCCTGGATAATAGAAAAGAAATAACCATGGATTTACCAACATTTATGTCCATGCCAGTTGCTTTTGAAAAACGTTTTAGGATACCATCCAAAGTATTAAAATCTTTGACAGAGCCTGAACAGAAGACCAATATATCATCCACAAACAACAAATGTGAGATATGTAGGTTCTGAGATAGTTACAACCCGGTGAAAGTGCCCAACCGAATCGCCTCTTTAATCGCCCAACTAAGGCCCTCAGCCACCAATAGGAAGAGTAGGGGTGATAGTGGGAAACACTGCCTCAACCTGCATTTCGCATGGAAGAAAGGTGAAGCAGCCCCGTTGATCATGATAGAAAATGAAACGGTAGTGATACAGCTCATAACCCATCTGATAAAAGCAATATCAAAACCTAGGTGTGTTGACAACAAACGAATATAATTCCAGCTTACCTTGTCGAATGCCTTAGCCAGGTCAATTTTGAACATAGCTCCTTTGATATTATTGACCTTCATGCTATGTAGGCCCTCCTATGCCACCCCAATAATGATCCAGATTTATGCAGGAACGCAACAAAATACACAAATAACCATAGAAACAAATATGCAGCAGAAATAACACTTCATTTCATTAATCAATAACTGANAGCTAAAGTGCTGGTAGCTTATCTCTGAGAAGAGATGTGGCGGTTACATGTCTCTGAACTCTGTGTTACAATGAGGCTCGGAGGCCTATATATTATTGAGAAACAATGGAAACCCTACACATCCAAAAACCTAACCCTAGGAGCTGAAACGCCTTAATGTAGGCCCCGTTGGGTAACTTGGTACATCAATTTCCTAGGGTCATAACTTTAGCATACTACCTCCATTTGATGCGCATGATACATCGTTAGAAAGATTTGTTTAAGGAATACATCCATAAACAACAAATATCAAGTCTAGAGCGAACTCATATTTGCCCGACCATTCGATGCCAAAAAAACGTCGTTTAGGGCCTCAAAACGGCTTCGGAAGTTTAAGACCCAAAAACTGCCAAAAATAGCAAATTGTGCTGCAATTAAGGAAACTGGAAAACTGAAAGAAACAATGGTGGGGGTCCAAGAGGAATAGGTGGGTGGCCACCAATATCCTCCTGGATCAAATAGATTCATGAATCAATCTTCCCTCCAAAAAACCAAATTGTTTATTCGAAATATGTTGAGAAAGAACCCGCTTAAACCTGCTAGTGATCACTTTCGAAACCACCTTATAGATGCAGTTACAGAGTGAGATTTCTCTGAAGTCATTCAGCAACAAAGGATTCTCCACCTTTGGAATAAGCGCTATGAAAGTTGAGTTGAAGCAAGCAGGAATCCGTCCAGTGGTTCTGGTATCTTCTACCACTTGTAAGAGATCCTGACCCAACAAACCATAGAGCTCTAGAAAAAATTCAACCGTCCATCCATCCGGCCCAGGACTTTTATCCTTCCAAAAAATTTGCAGCACACATTTAAGTTCCTCCTCCGACACCTCCTCCATCAGGGATTGATTCTCATTAGGCCCCACAAAACCCGGAAACATCTGCATAGTACGAATGACTTCAGCAAGAGTAGCATGAGTAGGTGCCTTGAACAGATTCTTGAAGTGTTCCACCCCTAGAGAGGCCATATTATCGAAGGTGTCATATACAATACCTTGTTCATCTTCAAGTATCCAGACAGTGTTGGCAGCCTTCCTGCCTTTAGCATAAGCATGAAAAAAATTTGTGTTGTCATCCCCACATTCAAGCTAGTTTGCCCTGCTCTTAAGTCTCCAAGTTTATTCCCTCTCCAGAAGGAGAGTAGTCCTCCGTCCCTCCAGCCTTTTCAGAGCATCAAAATCCACCCGATCAAGAAGTCCACTGCCCACTTGATCATGAATCGCAGCAAGTTCAGCTTCAACCAGAAGAAATTCTCTGACATCCCTTTTTCGTTTTTCAAACACCCAAGGCTTTATCACTTCTTTCAGGTTCTTGAGGTTTACTGCAAATTGAAATGTAGCCGTAAGCCCAATCCCAAGTATAAAGTGAGCCCAACCATTGGTAACTAGATCAATAAAGCTTTCATCTTTGAGCCAAATTTTGTTGAACTTAAGAGGACAAGGTGGTTTGGGTGGCCCATCTTTGATCTCCACAAATATGGGAAAATGGTCTGAGAGACCCCCAGTCCCAACCCATTGTCGAATGAGTTGGCGATTGTCCACAATTCTCTCAGAGATAAGAAACCTGTCCAGCCTCTTTGCCATCCTCCCTTCCCCACACCTATTGTTTTTCCAGGTAGGCTTAAGCACTACAGGCTCCACATCGAGTCAATTTTTATCCACCAAATGCCTAGTAAAGTAATCAGAGACAATATCGGGTCTATTATGAGGCCCCCAAACCTCGGACTAACCCAGAGAGAAATTGAGATCCCCACCAATAATCAGATTTCCCCCCCTAAACAGGGAATGATTGAAAATAGAATCCCCAAAAGGAATTCTTTTCAGATATGGTCCATATATATTGATAACATCAAAGGTGTCTTCCAGGTCTAGTGCTTTAATAGAAATGCCCAAGACCAATTCCATGCCCTAAACATTAAGAACCTTAACACATCTTGTGTTCCAACCGATAACCAAACCACCTAAACGACCTCCAACAGCCAAAGTTTCAAAACACCATCCACCAAACCAACTCTCTAGCTTTGCTTTAACCTCTAAACCAACACCCAATGTTTCTTGAAGTAACATAATCTCAAGTGTGTCTATTTCAACCACCTGCCGCAATGCTGATCTTTTTTGGGGACCAGCAAGACCCCGACAGTTAAAAGAAAGGACCTTCATCTCTTGCCCTTCTTGTGGGCATTCACTGCTCTAAGTGCCCTATCAATCGAAATATGCTACCCTTCCAGAACGTCCTTCTTGGCTCGGGATTGAGCCTTTGCTAAGCGTGAAACACTGCCCCTCCCCCTAGCAGAAGCCGCAGGGTTTCTCCCCAAACCTCCAGAACCACCTTTAGTGCAAGAGCGCATGAAATAACCCAAGTCAGATGATTCTAAAGGAGAGTGGACCGAATCATGCAGAACCGGTTCCAAAGCTGACCCAATGGGGGGTTCCTCAACAATAGCAGCAGAGATAGGAGACCGTATTTCAATAGAATTGAGGGAAAGTTTCTTTAATCCTTCCACCCAGTCAATACCAGAAACATTCAATTGTCTAGTAAATAAATGAAATGACGAGGGAAGAGCAAAAGAGGGAGTACCCGGAGCACCGACCAGGAAAGGTTCACCAACCATTCTCTCCCGAGCGACAACCAGTAGCCCCCCCGAAGGTACCACTTCCGCCTCACTGCCTTCCATAGAAGCAATATCAAGACCCACCGGTGAAAGAGGTGGTGATGAAGGCACTGATAGTTCCCCCTCTCCATTAGACAAAGAGTTGCTATCCTCCTTATGTCAACCTACCTTGACACGATCCGACAAAGGACAATCAATCGCTGGGTGTCCATACTCATGACATCTACGGCAGCGAAAATGGACATTCTCATAGTCCAAGGTTTGTAAATGCGTATATTCCCTCCAAGAAATCCTCATGGTCCCCGGAAGCCCATTTCTGATGTTGATACTAACAAGAATATGGGCCACCCTCTTTAGACTGGTGACATTGAAGGAGTAATCCGCCTTCAGAAAAGTACCCAGCAGATTAGCAATATGCATGAAATGTTCCATGGTCCAGAATGGGAGCGGTAGACTCGAAAGTCTAACCCAGGTCGGAACACCATCGACCCTTTCGCGGCTAGCATCGAATAAAGGATGTCATTTCTTCAGCAGGACCGGAGCCTGTTCAAAGGACCAGTTCTGATTAAGTACCCAAAGCAGATGTTCTTCAATCTCAAATTTGAATGCAAACCAACTTCGCACTAACCCTTCAACAGCAGATACAGCCCCCAGCTTACCCATCCAACAATCTTACACACATCCCAATGAATATCCTCTCCCACAATGTAGTTTATTATAGGCATCATCTTCGGCCATTTGTGTTGACGCCTACCCTTACCTCGCGTGCCGGAACTGTCTTCAGTACCACCTTCGTGTGAGGGTTCATTGTAAACCAGAATTGGGCAGCCTCTCTGCTCCTGTGCACCGATGGCCCTGCTGACAAATCTCCCCTGTGGTTCCTCCCCTTCACAGACCGCTAAACCCCTGCCAGGACCATTTTCGCCATGCCACAGATCATCAAACCCCAGAAAGCCATTCACATGGCAGCCACCCGAAACCACATCCTGCACAATAGGAAGATGCCCCAGCGAGAGGTGGAAAGGTTCCTCCAGCAGCTCAACATCATCGGGTGAGGAAAGAAGAAATCTCGATGGCGAGAACCCGTCCCCCACAAATGGAGAGGTGTTTGTATCCCCCATAAGCTCCGGCCAACAATGCCCAGAGGCCTCCACCTTAGAAACCGGACCACAAGACGAGGAAACCCAAAAAATGCCCTCTTCCAGTGGGTCAACCAAATAATCCACTAGGTCCTCATCCATCAACTTCATGGCAGGTTGGACGGCACAGTAAAGAGTAAAATGAAATATACAAAAATAAAATTACCTCCTCATGTGATACTGACAGTGGGAGCCTTGGGACCCTCGAACCCCACCAAATGTCCTTCGGTCCAACCCAAATCAGGAATGAAGTGAGCCTATCAAATGTTGCAAGCCAGATCGATGGCCTATGGCAAGATCTGGAGAGCACAAGCCCAGACCAAGCACCCGCATGAAACCCTTGCTCCCTCGCTCACCCAAATTAATAACAACTTATGTTTAAAGATAGTTATTATTTTTAAATGAATACATTTTATTAAAATTAAATGTAAGTAACAATGCTTTGTTTTTGTATGTTGGTTATAAATATGCATGTCTTTTTTCATTTTTATTTTAATAATTTGAATATAATTTTTTTTTCTATTTTAATTATTTATGATATCTTTATTTTTATTTTTTTTAAGAACCTATGGAAGTTTGAACTAGTAACTTTTTATTTACAACTTTTCATCTAAAAAACATATATTACAAATAATGTATCTAACACACCTGTTGTGACCCAAGTCAAGGCTATGATATTGAGTTCCTTGTAAAGTCAAGGCCATGATACTTGTTACCAATTTTGATTTAAACCACATAAACTATGACGTGTTTATTTAAAATAACAAATAAATATTTTATCTTTTGTAATGTCATTTTATTTCGATAAATATATGTTACAAATATGTATTTTTTCATTTAACAATGAAAAATTAAATTATATATATTAGAAGTGTTTTTTTCTATTTTCATAATGTTCTAATTTTAATGATTGATATATATTACAAATATTCATTTCTCTTTTATATTTTTTTTATAGTTTGAATATAATTATCTTTTAAATAAATAAAAAAAATCAAGTTTAGTATATATCATTTAATTTCAACAAATGATGCATGTTACAAATATGTATTTCTTTTTTATTTACAGTTTTATAATTTGAATAAATGTTTTTAACAAAATTTTTATATGTTATTATAAAATAAATTTTATTAATTCAAGATATCACCAAAAATTCATTTAAAAATTGTAAAACTAATTTCAAAATTAACACAATTGAAAAGTTTCATTACATTATAAATTGATTTACTAAATACTTTATTTCTCATTTATATTTGTCTATGTATTTTTTTCATTTGACAATGAAAAATTAAATTTAATATATTATATTTTTTTTCTTATTCATAATGTCTATCTTATTTCAATGAATGATGTATATTACAAATATCAATTCCTATTTTATATTTTTTACAATTTGAATATAATTCTTTTAAATAACAAAAATAATTCAGACAATGTTTATATCTTTTTATTTCAAGTGTTACCAATATCTATATCATATTTATTTATATTTTCATAACTTAAAATAATTGTTTTAACAAAAACTTTATATGTATTATTATAAAATAAGTTTTAAAATTCAAAATATCAATAAAAATCCATTTAAGAATTGTAAAACTAGTTTCAAAGTTCACACAATTGAAAAGTTGCATTCATTATAAGTTTTGATACCATTGTGTAGTGCCCATCCTTTAAAGACTAGCACTTAAGTTGTTTTATTTTCTACGTGTATTTATGAAGCTCCTAAAGAAATCCATTGTAAGATAATACTAGAATTTATTTATTGTTTACCATGATTTTTATCAAAATTTTTCTTTAATTCAGCGTAAAAATTTATGCATAAGTTTAACTTGACATGATATTTCTCTTAGCGTGGCATTTTTATTGAGGTTCATAATTTTGACAGCATTAGGAATAAAATAAAATGAATGGCATTTTTCTTTTGGATTTTTGTAACATCCCTAAAAATTCAAAAAATAAATGAATTATTTAATATATGTAACTTTATAAATTCCTAGGAATAAATCCAATAGATGTTATACTTTATGATTTCTCTGTTGTGATGATAATTAAAAAAATGTCTTTATTCAAACTACAAGACTCATATGCCTATGTGCCAAAATGTCTTTATTCAAACTGCAAGCCTCATGAACCTTTGTTTCTTCTTTGTGCTGGTGAATGAGATTAAGCTTTAAATTTCTTGCTAAGGGAACAATCCTAAGCTACAAGGTAGCCAACATCCTAGGAAAAAGGATGGGACACTAAGGGTTTGGAAACAACTATATTATAACCAAGTTCTTATACCAAACTTCATACTATACAATATACCATATAACATATACTCCATAGTGGGGACACTATGCAAAAGTGCTTGGCCTTTTAAAATGATGCGACGATTGACTTAAACTTGGAGCAATGATGGTGGAAACAATATGCAAAGGATGTGAATTTGTGGTCATATTGAAAACTCCAGTTAGCGGCCATTAAGCATGGTGCAAAACCCTAATGCATCTCGAAAGAAGCGTTTGTCTTTTCGTTGAAGTATTGTTTGGGGTATGTTGTTCTCCATTTGTTGTATTCGGCCTCTGGCTGCTAGACTTCGCATCTCTTATGTTCTTGAACAGAGATGAAGGAGCCAAAGCTCTCGGCTCTCAAATACTATTTTGACCTGTCCAAGACCGATCAGTTCGTTGGTGAAGTTGGTATTCCTCGTGGTGATGTTTGGGTGACTTTGGTTAGGTATCTAAATGCTCAGAAAGGTAACACTTCCTCTGCATTTCCAATACTATTTCTCTTTCTTTGCAGAATGGTTTATAATCTATTGTTTAACTCTCGAGTTAGTATGTGCAGGAGGTAACCATAACGGTTCTCTACGACTTGGATAGTGCTGGAAATGGGCGTTGCAGTTCGAGTAATATTTGTTCCTTGTCCTTCTTGGCTCTGTGGTTTTTTGGAGGTCTGGATTCCATCTCTATGTTGGCCTTTGATGAAAGTGATGAGTCCCTTTGGTAGCCGTGAGGCGTTTCTTAAAATTTGATCTGTAGTGGGAAAACCTTCGTTACATGGCTAATGTTTTGTTTTTCAAAAGTAGGAACAATCCTTCGATTGTCTCTACAGGAATGTAAAATTGTTTAGACCCGATGAGGGATTTTGCGTTGTATAAACTCAGTTGTAAATTGGTTTTACAGTTTTGTTTATGAATTTATATACGACTTTGACGCTTTTAAAGACCGAAATCCAGTTGTGAGGCCTTTTCTTTGTTGTGCTTATTTTTGGAAAGGGTTGTAGGGCCATCGTGAAAGATATTTTACTGTTCATTTAAATCAAGCATTGGTTTTGATAGTTTTTAGAAAAGACCTATGAGAGTTTTTATATTTGCACACTCGAATCCCCTCTTGATTTTACAGTTTGTAATTAAAAGGAGCAAAGTGGCCGCAAGGCCGTATGGGTTAACCGTTGTCTGTGGAGTCTTGGCGACTATGCCACATTGGTTTTGTGACAGGGTTTTCTTAAAAGGTGTTGACGATAACTAAAGTGATTCTATTACTTGTTGTTTTCTGGTATAGTAAAGACCTACTTAAATCATACGAATCCGTGAGGATTTAATATTTACATTATCCATACCTATGTTTTGGTTGCAGCAATACTGTAGCTTTGTGTTGTTGTCATAGCATGCGGCTATGGAGGTTCTAACACAATAATGTAAATCTTGTTTTAAAGTTACTCTGTGTTGGTTATTTGTTAAGTTTAAGACTTGGTCAAAGCTTGCAGATTTACTTCTGAAGTATAACTCTGTGGTAAAATAGATTTTACAGTTCGTTGTTTTTTTTCTTATAAAAACCCAATGCGGTTGTGAGTCCTTTATAAGACTGTAAATTAATATGGCTGAGAGGCCTTCATTCTGTCAACTGAATTACTGTTTCGTTAGTGAACTATGTTGATGTTTAAAACCAAAGAATTAAGGCCTAAGGTTGTTTGTATTTTTCTTCTGTAAGTATATTGAAGATGACAATACCAATTTGACTTACAACCTCTAACCAGTGATGCGGCCTGTTGATAATATCGATTCGGTATTTATATTAATGATTTACAAGAAAAATGGCCATGTCGCCATAACAAGAAAGCTTTCTATGGTGAGATCTGAAACCTAGTTTAGTTATTATTTTGATTTAAAGTTTTGCTTATCTATTATATCTAGGGTTTGGATGTGAACAAAATGGTTTACTTAAAGATTTGAGTTTGAAGTTAACAAGTAATGCTGTAAGATTTTAACCTGAACATATACATAAACATGTATACTATGTGTATTTTCTATTACAGTCTTAAAACCTTGGTATGTTTAACATAAGCACCATTTTCATTTAAATTAAGAAACTATGTAGTTAAATTGTGAAACTCTTTACGAGTTTTGTCCTTATTAGGGTTTATTAGTTTTATATGACTCTGCAATTAGATATATATTTTATAGTAACCTTTGCAGTAGGTTTTGATAGGGTTTTCACTAAATCAACAATACAATGGATTAAAATAACTGAGATAGAGCACTAATATTAATATAACAAGAGAAGGAAAAAACATCATTAAGCTAAAACTAATTTAAGAGAGACACTTTGATTAGTAATCCTTAAACTTTGACTTTGACTAAACTATTTGTAGGTTTCTCTTCTTAAATAATAAAACTCACGTCCAAATAGAAAGTACAGATCATAGATAATAACCACAAATTATTATTAAAATGTGCAGTTATTTAGCAATCCTATAACTAAGAATACAACCATAGAATTAAATCACAGGTACATAACAACAATTATAACCTAGATGATTTGCAGAAGGGGACAAACACCCAAAGGAGACTGTTCCACTCAACCTTCTCCTAAAGCAGCCAAGATTACTTGCTTAGGACCCCCGAGCTTGTTCATTAAACCACTAGGACAAATATCACTAGATAATAGCCCACACAACAAATTGCTACCACTTAACACTTAGTAGTAGACTTAACTCAACAATTCCACTTTAGCTATCCCCTCATCAAATTCCTTGTGTGCATGAATTCTCAGTTTACAACAATCACAAGGTACATTCACTTGAAATAGAATGAGTAGTAAGCCTACTGCTAAATTTGATGGTATTTATAAGGTTTCCTAGGTCTTTGGGTCAATTTTGGAATTAAATGAGTCACCAGCTCAGTTTCCCCTCTTAGGGAACATGACCACAATTTTAGGGATTATGCTTCCTTCAACAGCTAGAAAGTGAAATGCTAGTGCTTCCACTTGTTAACCATCCTTCTACAGCTGCTCATTCCGCCTAGTGGGTCAGTGAACAGTCATTCAATAGTCTCCCTTGGATAGGTGTCTCTTTTATTTAATGATTAAAATAAACAATTCTTCAATTATAGTCATCCTTGACCAACTTGGTCATAAAACTTTACAATAAATTTAACATAATGTTTTTTGAAATAAATAATAAATATTTATTTTTCAGTTCTAGGTGTGTTACCAAAAAACCCCCTTAAGTTCAACATCATCCTCAATGTTGTTGAAGTTTATTCGAAGTCTTCCTGGAACAGGGTCGGATATAACACACGCATATCTCTCTCTAATTCCCAGGTTGCTTCATCTATACCGGGGTGTTTCCATTGCACCTTTACATGTCTAATGGTGCGATTCTGGAGAAAAAATTTCCTCTTGTCGAGAATACAGTCCAGTTCCACCTGAAAATTTCCTTCAGGTTCTACCTGAATCACATTCCAGTCGATCGCATGAGTAGCATCATGTATATAGTTTTTCAAAATAGAAATATGAAAGACGTTATGTATTATAAGATTAGGTGGCAGAGCTAACTGATATGCCACTGGCCCCACTCTTGCTAATATTTTAAATGGTCCGCAATACTTGGGTGTCAAGTCCCTAGTTTAAAGGAGCTCTTTCTGGGTTTTACCTTAATGGATATATGCTCACCTACTTGGAATTCCTCTGGAGTTCTTTTAAGGCTGGCATGACTCTTTTGTCTGTCTTGAGCAGTTTTCAAATTGATCTATACATGTTTCACTGTTAGTTCCAGTTCTTTTAACAAATCAGGTCCTAACATCAATCTGTTAATTGGATTAATCCATGTAATAGGAGTGTTACATTTTCTACCATATAATATTTCAAAAGGACTAAGCTTTGTTGAAGCTTTATACTGGTTAATATATGAAAATTCAACTAAGTGCAAATAATATTCTCACTTCTTGGGGTAATCTCTAACATACATTCGTAACATGTCATTTAGTACTTGATTGACTCTTTATGTTTGTCCATCCATTTGAGGATGATAAGCAGTACTGAAATTCAATTTAGTATCTAGTCCTTTAAATAAATATTTCAAAAAATTACGAGTAAACTTAGGGTCTTTGTTAGAGATTATTACCTTTGGAATTCTATGCAAATAAAATAATTCTTTCATAAAGATGTTAGCAATGTTAGCAGCTTTATGAGTTGTTTTAACATGTATAAAGTGCACTTTCTTACTTAGTTTGTCTGCCTCTACCATTATTGAATCATTTTGTTTCTGATTTTTAGGAAAACTAGTTATAAAATCAAGACCGATGACTTCCCATTTCCAATTTGGAATTGATAATAGTTTTAAAAGACCTGTTGGGTGTTGATGTTCAGCTTTAACTTGCTGACATTCTATACAACTAGCTAAAAATTCAACAACTATGTTCTTCATATTAGGCCATAAATAGTATTTTCTTAACATTGTTATCATCTTTTGATACCTTGGATGTCCGGAATAAGAAATTTTATGTACTTCATTCAAAATCACCAGTTTAAATTCCGGTATGTTAGGCACATAAAGTCTGTTTTTATACAATAATATTTTTTTCATTTAAACTGTAATCTGTTTTTAATTTTTCAGATACATTCTGAGTTACTTTTGCTCTTAAAATTTGGTATTATGTGTCTAGTTGTATTTCTTCTTCCAATTTATCTTCTAATTCGGTTTTATAACTGCTAATGGCAACTATAAAACTTGTTAATGTATTTTTTCTTAAGGCATCAACCACTTTATTGTCTTTCCCTTTAATGTGTTTGATTTCAAATTCATATTCACTAAGGAAAGCTAACCATCTAGCTTGCCTTGCGTTTAGATTTTGTTGATCAAGCATATATTTTAAGCTTATGTTATCCGACATTAGCAAAAACATTTTATCTATTAGATGATAACGACACATTTTTAAAGCCTGGATTATGGTAGCCAGCTCCAATTCATAAGTTGCATAATTCTTTTCGTGTGTTTTTAACTTCCTTGATTCATAAGCAATTACATGACCTTATTATGTCAGTACTCCACCCAAACCTTCGTTGCATGCATCAGTGCATACAACGAAATATTTGTCTGGATCTGTTATTTTTAAAATGGGTACACTGGTTAGTAACCCTTTTAATTTATTAAAAAGTTGTCTTTGCATTTTTTATCCTAGACAAATATTTTTCTTTTTTTTTGTAATGATTTTATTGGATTTGCGATTTTCGAAAATCTTTCTATAAATTTTCTGTAATAACCTGTTATTCCCATAAATGATCGTACATCAGTTACGTCTTTGGGAACATGCCAATCAATTATTGATTTTATCTTATCTTGGTCTATGGATATTCCTTCTTCGGATATTACATGCCCTAGATATTGTATCTTATCTTTATAAAATTCACATTTACTGAACTTAGCATACAATTTATGTTCTCTTAAAACCTGTAGTATTATTTTCTAGTGTTCGTTGTGCTCTTCTTTTGTTTTAAAGTAAATTAATATGTCATCTATAAAGACGACTACAAATTTGTCTAAGTATTTACTTAGGACACTGTTCATTAAACACATAAAGGTTCTTGTAACGTTTGTTATCCCAAAGAGCATAACCATAAAATCATAGTGTTCGTATCTAGTTTTGAAAGCAGTCTTAAATATATTTTCGTCTTTAATTTTGACTTGATGATATCCAGATCTCAAGTATATTTTTGAAAATATCGTCGCTCCGTGTACCTGATCAAACAGATTATCAACACAGGACAGAGGATACCTATTTTTAATTGTCATTTTATTCAGTTGAAGGTAGTATATACATACACATAATGTATTATCTTTCTTCTTAACAAAAAGAACAGGTGCTCCCCAAGGGGATACAGTTGGTCTTACATCATTTTTGTTTATTAATTCTTGCAATTGTAATTTTAATTAATTCAGTTCTAAAATATTCATTCGATCAGGAGCTTTTGAGTTGGGTACAACTCCTGGTACTAATTCGATTGTAAAATCCAGATCTCTCTTTGGAGATAGTCATGGAATTTCTTCCGGGAAAACATTCAAAAAATCCTGTAGGATTGGAATATCATCGAATTTTAACTTATCTTCCTTATCAGTTAGTTCATTATTTATTATGTGTACAACAAAGACTTTACTACCTTTTCTTACATACTTTTTCATTTGTAAGACTAATATTTGCCTAACAGAAATTTTCGTAGGTATTCCTGTGACTGTAATTCTTTTTCCTTTATTATTTAAACAAGTAAAAGTTTTCTAAAAGCAATTTAAAATTACTTGATGTCTTTCCAGCCAATCCATACCTATTAGGACATCATATGATTCTAACGGTAACACATTTAACTTGACTTGAGTTTCAAACTGACTCATAAACAAATCACAGTTTTTAACATAATTAACCACTTTTCTTTTAGTCCCCGTAGCTAACTGGACCAGCCAAGATGTTTCAAACCTTTTCAAATATAAATTTCATTTTCCCACTATGCTAGGTGATACATAACGTAAACTTGCACCTGGATCAATCAGAATGGAAATAGACTGGTTTTGTATCATACCTTGCACTTCCACCATGGAAGTCTGATGATCATCCTGTTGGTTTTTCAAGGCTACATTTATTCTGGACATTTCATTTGCTACATCTCCAACTGTTTCTTCTTCTGAATGGTATGCACATTGCTGAAGTTCCCTTTTATGTTTGTATAGTACTTAGCATAATGCGGTCCTTGACATTCCCATCATTTTACGGGTTTCTTATCATTCATTATTTTTAACAATATTATTAGGGGTGAAATCATGAATGTGTGTGTCTATTTCGGGAGGGGGTAATGACAAAAGGAGTGTTGTTTTTACAAGTTTTCCAACTTCGAGCAAAGAAAAATTAGATTTGTATTTAGAATTTCATTTTGTAGTAAAAACAAAAGTTGTAGATAATTGTGTTATATTTCTATCAGTTAATTTTTAGATTTTTTTATTACTATTTAATATGTCTATTTTGCAAGCGTTTGATAGTATGTTATTAATTAATGAAATTATGAAAAATAGTCATGTTTTTAGACACCATTTCATTCATTATTCAACTATTGTTCATTAAAAAAAATGATATGATGATCTAGACAGATTGTAGTAACATCTGTCTATAAGTTTGTATCCAACAGTGGCATGCAATAATTATTAATTTTTTTTGAAGTGGATCAATCTGAAAAACTAGCATAAAATTGACATGTTTAGGTTGACACAACATCTTCCCTGATTTCCAATTCAAAAAAAAAAGTAACATTTTGAAGAAAACACAACAATGTTGGGGACCATGATTTTTCCAAATTTTTTCATTTTATATTGACGAAGTTATTGAATTTTCATTTAAATGAATTCTATTAAATTTTGAAGCAATCCAGACACCTTCTAAGAAATATAATAAATAAAATTAGTGGATCACACCAAAATCAACAAAATTCGCATCTATAGAAAGTAGATTGAATCATGCAACTAATGGTATTATTTGTGAAGAGAAATTGTAAGTATTTGATATGATTGGATCTCTTTGAAATTGGAAGAAGAGTCAGAAATGGGATGTAATCCCATTTCTAAAAATTTACAGGTTTTTGGACGAACTAATCTTTCGGCCGAAAAACAAAAATGTTCGACCGAAAGTTAATTTTAACAGACGGAAAAAGGTTCAGTCAAAAAAACCCTTTGAATTTTTTCCATCGGGCAGGAAAAAGTTGAAATGTTTTTTCGAAACACCGTTTCGATTGATAAACTTGAAACATTTTTTACGTTTTTTCGAAACACCGTTTCAATTCATATTCATATGAATGTTGTTTATACATATTTGATCAACACAGTTTAGTAGTCATCTTTTGACCTTTTAACTGGTAATTTATATTTAGTGAACGTGGCTTTATACTGGTTAATTATACTTTAATAACATTTAAATAAACATGATTTTTTTGTAATTCACGTAGCCTAGAAGTGCAAAATTTTTGATAACCTGCCTTGTCGCCGTTATCGCTCCTTTTTGTAGTCATATTGCTTGAGGTGGATGACTCTTACTTTTATTGTATTTTCTAAGGTGAATTTTTTTCTTTGATGATTAAGATTCTCTCGAGGGAAATTTCTTCTAAGGTGAAGGTATACATTGAATAATCATGGGAAACAAAAAAACACGAAAGAGAAAATGGGATCACACTCGAGATGATGCCTTACATAATGAAAAACAAAAACTTAAATACCATGGAAAAAAGAAACAAAAGAATACAAATATTGAAGACATCACTAATGATGATGTAATTAGAAGTGATGGTGTAACTAGAGACTTGGATCAAAATGTTGATGATATTAATGTTCAAAATCAAACTCAAGAAGAAATTGAACGAGATATGTACAAATATTGTAAATTTGTTTAAAATGCAGTAATTGGTTTTTGTAAATGACTATATTTTTTAATATAATTTCCAAATGCAGATACAAATGTTCGAAAGATGTTGAAGACATTGAAGAATAAGAAAACGATGCAAATATTCAATCCATTAGAGGTGATATATATATATATATATATATGACTATATTTTTTAATATAATTTCCAAATGCAGATACAAATGTTCGGAAGATGTTGAAGACATTGCATACATTGAAGAATAAGAAAACGATGCAAATATTCAATCCATTAGAGGTAATATATATATATATATATATATATATATATATATATATATTGGTTATTAAAAGATTTTAAACCGTGTAATTATAATTATAATTATGAGTCATATTTTTATGATTCAAGTTAAGTATATTTGAAATATGCTAAATTAAAACTGAAATTGGAAAATATATAGGTGGCTTCATAATTGACAACGACATGTTACAAAATGTTGATAAAGAAAAATTTGGAAACACGAAACCTTACCATATTGTACGATGCCATGCTAAAAAGATGCATGAACAATTTTTGAAAAAGAATCAGTGGCAACACAAGCTCAAAGTTTGAGGTGTTTGTTAGTCTCCAACAAGTTGAAGCTTGGTCATTATTGGGTATTCAAAAGAAGAAAAAAGATTCAAAGGTGAAGCAAGATGTGTTCGAAAATATAGCCAGTGTAATAAAAATGATTGGAAAATACAAAAAGAAAGATGCTAGTGCTGCACGTAGAATAATACAAACAATGATTATTTCATCTAGTACTTGACAAAAACGTTTGACAGTGCAGATCGCAAAGGTTATTAGAAATTTATGGAAAACATTGTACACATATAACAAATTTCAATTACAAATAGATGCAAATGATGAGCTTGCTTGTTGAGAAATTATTTGTATACAACCCTATAAAGATAGGGTCGGTGAAAGTGTTAAAGATATGATGCATGAATATTAGGTGGAAAATTCTTGTGTTTCACCAAATGCAAGGGGTGTGATACGACATAGAATATCTCGAAATCAGTATGAAAGCCATCCAAAACATATATTGGAGATGACTCAAATACAATTGTTCAATAAATTCAAATATGAACACAGTGAATTGGATTTGTCAATCAATACATTTGTACAACAGAAGCCATGGTATGTTAGACCTATCACTATTCGTGACACATGTTGTTGTCGCTACCATGTTGAGTTTGAATTATATTATCACACATTCCTTTGGTTTGGTAAAACATTTTGGCTGAATTCACCCCTTTCCATAATTTGTGCTTTTATATCTGAAATTCTATGTGAAAGAGATAGTCACGATATTTTTTATAACAAAAGATGTGTCGGTGGAAAGAAATGTGATCATTGTGGAAATCTAGCTTTATTCCACCATAAATATCCTATTGATATTAACGATTAGTCATTGTCAAATATCATAGTTGATTGGAAGAGATATGAATATGTCACTTATTCCCACAATTCTACAAGTTATTCAAACTCTCTTTCGAAAATGATAGATTTACAAGAAGATAAAATTAGTGTTACAGAGTTTTTGAAGAAGTTTAAAAAAAAAATTATAAATACATCAAACATTCACATAGGGCATGATGGCAAGACATACAATTCAAAAAATCACGTGATTTTTTCTAGAGGGGACTATTTTTTCTGTGGTTGATTTCACAAAGAATTACACATTTGAAGCACAAAAATAAATACAGAGTGAATATTATCATTTGGACCAAGTTTCCATATTTGTCCATGTTCTATATAGACATGCTCAACAAAATGTTGATGGTATAGAAAGTAGGAATGACAATTGACATGTGATCAAGGAATGTCATTTTTATATCAACGATGACTGCACGCATGATACACATTATGTATAATATTGTTTGGATATTGTTTATGGTTCATTGAAAAAATGTGGAGTTGTAATGAATGAACATTGGATATGGTCAGATGGATGTGCAAGGAAATTTAAATCTTCACGATCATTCTTCTGGATACGTTGTCTTAAAAAAAACAAATATTAAACATCGTTGGAATTTTTTTTAAACTATTCATGGAAAAGGGGAGCACGGTGGTGCTGGGGCGTGTGTAAAATGAGCACTTCGAAGGTATCAAATGAACCATTATGCCGATCGATTTGTGTGTGCCGATCAAGTTGTTCAATGGTGTCGTTTAAATCTCATCCATGATTACAATCAACAATCAAAATATGTGCGTAAGTATGGACTTTGTTTTTAAAACATAATTATTCATCTTGGAATGACTTTAATATGTACATTTAGTAACATTTTACTCACATGTACATGTAAAATTGTTTATGTTGGACATGTTTTTTTGGCATATTGGAATCCAAGATATAGACATATCAATCCCATATGATGCTAGAACTATTCATGGAACTCAAGATTTACACTCAATCAAACAAAAACCTTCCAAAATGTGTTTTCATTTGATAATAGGAAGCTAACATGCTTTTGTCCTATTTGCATGGAGGACACATAATCAATAGACAATTGTGAAAACATCAATGACAATTATGTTAAACCTTGGAAACATAACGAAATTAATTTAAAAGGAAAAATGCCTCTCGCAAGCTTTGAAGAGTTGGAATTAGAGGACATTGCAATATCTACTGATGGTGATAGAATTTCTGATTTGGTTAGAGAAGGTAATTTTATGTATACTTTACTAAATTTTTTTATTTTTATTTTAAATATTTTTTACTTGAATGTCAGTTATATATATATATGAAAGTGGTTTGATTTAATGAAGATGAATTTGACAAATTTAATGTTCTTATTTATGTGCAGGAGATGTATTTGTTGTGGTTGCACCCATAGACAACAATGAAAATGTGAGATATTATTTGATGCGATGTAGAGAGAGAAAGATGAAATTATTGGAGGACTATGATGACAGAGGTTTTGTATATGAAAGAGGGTCAATTATTAAAATGTTATTTTTTTCAAGAAACATATCAAACTGAAAGTGACTTTCACTTTAAAGAATATCAACATGATGTCATATGCTGCCAATATAGTCAATTGGTATGCGCAGCTCGCATAAAGTTGATAGAAGTTAAATCAAATAAAAAATTGAAAGCGAGAAGATGGAAGATGTCAAAATTTGATCATGAAAGAATAATTGAAGACGAAATTCCTTTACGATCTTATTTCTAATTTGAATCATGTTGAACATGATACATACTTTTTACATGAAGGACATCTTCATTTGTTTTATAATTGTGACATTCAAATAGAGTGATTATTGATAAGTTCTGAGCTATATTGTTTTGATAATTTTGTAAACACATTCCTTAAGAATGTATTGTTCTTGAAATTATAATGTTTTGCACTTGAGTATGTGTTATGAAATTGTCAAATTATGAGATATGTACCTTTTTTAAACTTAAATATGATAGACTGTTAGATTATATTGTTGAACTTATGTACACATGTCAAATTGATAATTTTTACTTAAATATGATACCAAGTTCTTACATTGTTGAGCTTATGTCCACCAAATTGATGAAGCTTATAAAATATTTTTCTTACATTGTTGAGCTTATGTGCATCAAATTGATGAAACTTATTTTATATTGTTCTTAGATTGTTTAGCGCATGTATATATCAAATTGATGTAAATTATATGATATATTGTTCTTGGATTGTTCAACATATGAACATCAAAATGATCTATATTAATTTTATAACGAAATTGATATGTACAATTGTATAAATTCATAACATACAAACATTCATAACTAACATTACTAAATATTAAAAATCAATACTAATGATTAAATCTTGAACATTACTAAATATTTAGACACAAGTACTAAATATTGAACATTACCAAAGCATTAAATATTAAACATTACTAATGATTAAATATCATTTAGACACAAGTATAGCATATTGTATATAAACATCAACTAATATATTGAACATATTGAACATTCCTAACATTCCTAAAGTGGTTCTTTAGGAAAATCTATGCATGTATAAATTCATAACATACAAACATTCATAACTAACATTCTTTATGTTGAAAACATTCCTAAAGTGCATTTTAATGAATATTCAACATATATCATATATTATTCCACTTACCTAAAGTGCATTTTATTGAAAATCCTACAAATATCATATATTATTCCACCTAAAAATGATTGAAAACATTCCTAAAAAGCATTAAATATTGAACATTACTAATGATTGAAAATTATTTAAACACAAGTACAACATATTGTATATAAACATCAACTAACATATTGAACATTCCTAACATTCCTAAAGTGGTTCTTTGGGAAAATATATGTATGTATAAATTCATAACATACAAACATTCATAACTAACATTCTTGATGTTTGAAAACATTCATAAAATGCATTTTAATGAATATTCAAAAGATATCATATATTATTCAACTTAAATCATTGAAAACATTCCTAACTAGTTCATTCTAAAAGTGCATTTTAATGATTATTCGCATATATTATATACTATTCCACCAAAATTATTGAAAACATTCATAACTAACATTCCTAAAGTGCATTTTATTGAACATTCATAATTATTGGAAACATTCCTACAGTGCAGTTTATTGAAAATTCTACAGATATCATACATATATTATTCCACCTAGAAATGATTGAAAACATTCCTAAAGAGCATTGAATATTGAACATTACTAATGATTGAAAATCATTTAAACGCAAGTACAACATATTGTATATAAACATCAACTAACATATTGAACATATTGTGTGTTCCTAACATTCCTAAAGTGGTTCTTTAGAAAAAACTATGTTAACATCAAAGACATTAATCTATGTATCACATGACCAAATTAAATCATTTAAACAAAATGGACAAAATTAAATCATTTAAAAATTTAATTAAATTATATTTGAACTTCATCCAAAAACTATATATATATGAACGATCCAAAATTATATATATGTTTAAAATATATAAGTTAAACTGATAAGTTTAAATTTTTAACATGGAATATGTCAAATTAACAAGTTCACAAGTATAAAAACATATATAACTATGTAATATCCATTATATGGATATCACTCTCCACGTTATCATGTTGATTTACCTATATAACACATGCAACATATAATTAAGCTTCAATATATAAATTTTATATTGTAAATAAATGTTAATAAAAATACAATTTGAATTTAAAATAATAAAAATGAATAAATATACCTCGGTGAGCCTAACACCCAAAGAGGTCACCACATCCACATCCATGGAAGGTTGTACAATACGTTTACCAACCTACAATTAAAATATCATTACTTAAACTTTTCATGTACATATGTATAAAATAAATTAGAATTTAAGATGTCTTGATCATTAAACTTAAATATTTAAAACATGTAATTTAAATGCAACGTAAATTAAATTTAAACAAAATGTCAATTGTTTTTAATCATTACTAAAACATTTGAAAGGTGCTTGATTTACCTCCAAATCTTGGGAGACACTGGGAATGTATCCCAATATTGATGATGAGAGGGGCCCAATACCCATGGTCCTAGGCGAAGGGATCAGAACCTATGAACACAAAAAAAATCATTATTGGAAAAAGGTGTCACCACAATAATGAGAACATATAAGTTTATATATATATATGCAAATGTATCTCTTTCAATGGCTCTAGGATAACACTACAGTTGACCATAAAATCACGTTCATCCAACATTTGGGTGAACTACAATTTAAATGAGTTCATTATATATTTAGATAAACTAACAAAACATGATTTAACAATTATGAGGAAAAAATAAAATTTCTCACATACCTCCCCCCTCCCTCCTTCCTCGCAATGGAGTAAATCAAACAATCCATCTCGACAATGTTTTGCATATGCCTTGGCATCTTCAAGGCTCATTGAATCTACCTCATTGTCTGTTTTATAAGAAAAATGTGCACAAGAACGAGCGCATGCTCTATGTCGATCCATGCCCACACAAACCCCCACTGGAGCAGATGGTAAGTTGTCTCCTATGACGGTTCTGGGCTCTAGACCAATCTGAGAGGTCGCCTCCATCTCTAATCGTAATGTAACAAGTCTCTGTGGCCAAGGCACCAAATTAGGTGTGTCGAGCACCCAATATGCAAGTGAATTACCACTAACATACAGAGTGTACAATATTTATTGTCAACCCGAGAAAGTCTTGTATTTCAAGGATAACATGCACAGTATATGCTTAAACACAAAATCACTGTAATTGAACAATACTATCCTCTGTTCAGCTATGCTCATCCCAAGGATCTACTCAATCCAGTTATCTTCTAAGCAATACAATCACAATTACCTTTTGCTACGCCTTGATCTAAGAATGGAAAGATAAAAGTCATATCTAAATTACAATTGCAGATGAAAGGAAATCCTATTCACATTACTTAATGATTAACTCACCTGTCCAATTCGATTGTCCTAGGAACCCACAAACATAAATTAAATATTGATCTAGGAATTTAAACACATAGATTGAGTTCGGCTATTCTAGGAAACTGAAGTGCAGGAATGAAATTCGGTAATCATAACAATAAAAGACAAGCTGCAAGGATTCATGGAACGACAACTAAAAGATATAAGGATGAACAGAGCTATTACAGTTACCACATGAATTGCATAAGAAATAATTACCTACTCAGCCGACTGTCACACTATACCACTACAAATCTCCAAGGAATGCAATCACAACACACTATAAATCCACACTTGTTACAACTTCTTATGAGAAAGTAAAATTAACATAACATCACACGACAAAGGAATTGAAAAGTCCCAATTTAACTCAGCAATCCCCGTGGAAGGTGAGCCCAGCCTTCACATAGAGATGCTGGCTGAACACACGTAAAAACCTTTAGATCAGAAGTAACTCCTTGTATTAAAAGACAGAGTGATTACACAATTCCTCCCCACAGCTAATACAATGAATTGATTATATGTTCAGCAACCCCTGGCTCAAAAAAATTCTCCATAGTTATACCATGTAGATCATAACATCCTATCCTATTATGGGGCATCCATGAAGATCTCTGATCTTCAGGCGCCCTAAATGACAACAACTATTACAATGTGGCAGGATGAAAAATAGAAAACATAAGAAAACTGTTAATCGCCCCAGGAGTGACGATATCTTTAGATTATGGCTACATACGAGCAACAATGCACTATTGACCTCCAAGTCTGACGCATTCTGTTATAGCTACCTTGTCACAGCTTTGTCCAGGATATCGCACTGGAACCACATTCTTTGGGTGATGATAGGATGGATGGGGATCAGCTTGAGCAGTGAATGCCCATCCTTTTCGTAGCTTGTTCAGCCCAATCTTCCTACAGTCCATTTATCTCAAAATACCTTTATAAACCATAATATGTTAGCGCATTGAGAGATATGAAGCCTTAATTATCACAATCATAAGTATTAATAAAATAAAACAATGACCAATCATACCTTGGTGGTTTGAAGAGTAGAGTGGGGATAAAACGTTTAATTGGCATGTTTAATAGGGTAGGATAGAACAAGAAGAGGTAATTAAGGGTGGTCAAAAGAGGCCATTTCCGGGCCCAACATCTCCCCCCAACTGTCCTATTGCATGTCCTCATGCAACAACCTCCATTATTCTGAATCCGAATCTTGTACTGAGCTCTGTTCGTGAAGAGAGGAGAAGTTGTAGGGGAACTCAGGAAACCCTTCTTTTTCTATGAACCCTCTGTTAGCAATCCAATATCTCCAGCATCGCTGCTCCTCTGCCTTGGTTAGTGAGAAGTCCACCCTATATGGTTTTGCTGGCCACCAGATGAGGGGAAATTTAAATTTTAGACCCAACCAATTAATCCCACATTCCCTAATACATCCAACATAACCTTCGACCCTAGAAAGTGCCTGTTCAAAATTCCTAAAATAATAGGGGTCTCGGCTTCGGAGTATAGGAGAGGAAACCTGCCATCTGTGCTTCCTTTCTTCCAATGCTGCTTGTTGGTGTATAGAAATATGGTTGGTACAAGTATAAATCACTTCCTCCTGAAGTTCCATTATGTGCCGTGTCTAGATGGGACATGAAAGCAAACTCCTATATCGAGCAAGAAGAATACCAGGATTCTGAGGCTCACTTCGAACCCACAGGTTAGAGTGAGATTCATTGTGAGAAAAGGTTTGAATAGAAATTTCACACTGAGCATGATTTCTCACAAAAGAAGCAAAAGACCTCAACTGAACATCCCCTGAAAAAGGGACAGGATTTGAATGGTGGTCTAGAGGGAAAGCCATCTCATGCAAATATAATTCACACAACAAATTTTGATCTTCAAAACTACTTCTAAAAAATGTTTCCAAAAATTTTGTTGAGGTCGTTATCTCAAATGACCTCCCTTCTTTCACAGCTCTCAACTTAAACCAAACAAACTGTTCAAACAAGAAGATGGGGTAAGAGGAAGAAGGTACCCTAGGGCCCAGGAGTTCTTGAGAGAGAGCATACATCTGCTCTTTTTCCTTCTGCATAAATTGGAACTTTTTCAGCTCCCTTAAATTGCTCTGTAGCTCTTCCTCTCGAATTCCCTGGGTCATATGTTCTTTTGCCCATTTCTCCTCCAATCCCCTGATAATATTTTTATGCTCAGTAAGAGAAATTATCCCTCCTTGGTATTCGTCCACCTGGATCTTCCATTTTATTACCTCCATTCTCATAATTGAGACTTCTGCTGTAAGTTTCAGGATTTCTTCTTTATCATGTTCCTCCTTATCCGAATCCAGGTCGATGAAATTTCTAAGGGGATCAATCCACACCTTGTCACCTGATGTGCCACATTGGACACCTTGCACATATGAAGCTATCTTGGGAGTTGCTGGCTCTTGTGTGGTAGCAACCTTTTCTGGACTTTCTTCGGCAACAAAATCCACCCCTCCTAGAGACACTGGTTCTTGTGTAACAATGTCTTCTTTCTGAGGTTCTCTCGTGGTAAGTTCGGCAACTGACTGTGAGGATGTTGGTTCTTGTGGAGCAACTTCCTCCTGAATTTTAGATCCATGTTCTATCTGATTATCAGCTGTTGTCTCAGCCAGAGGCTGTGAGGCTAGTGGTTCTTGTGGAGCAGAGCCATGTTCTTCTTTGTCCTCCTACTGCTGAGATTGGATGTCTTCTTCAATGTGAAGCTGCTCCTCAAGTATTTCAGTATCACCTAAGGATTGTGTTTGTACTTGTTCATTTTCACTCCAATGCATGTCGGGAATGACATCCACTTCAGGGTTATTTTCTTGTTTCGTTTCAAGAGTCCTTACTGCAACCTCCAAGGATGTTGGTTCTTGTGTGACAACATCCTGGCTCACTTCTTCATCTCCCTACTGTTGTGGCTCCTCTTCTATGATTTCTGTGTCATGGGACCATTCTGGAGTTGTAGTATAGAATTATTTATTAAACTCCAAAGTTCCCTCAATCCCAGGTTCTCCTCCCATCTGGTCAACCACTTAGACAAGCACATTCAGGGATGCTAGTTCTTGTGTGGCAGCACCTTGTTCAATCTCATCATTGCCCTGCTGTTGTGGTTCCACTTTTATAATTTCTGTGTCATGGGAGGACTCCAGGGTCATAGTGCAATATTCGTGCCCACAATTAGGAATAACTTCATCCCTTGGTTCCTCTGTCCCAGAGTTAGTGGAAACTTCAGCAAGAATATTCAAAGATGTTGGTTCTTGTGTGACAGCATCTTCTTTCTCTGCAACTTCCTCCGTTGCAGGTGCATACTGTTGTGTTGTAAAGGAACGAATTAAAATCTTGTGTCCTACTTCCTTAAATATTTCTCCATAGGTGGGACAGACCATTCTTTCTTCCTCATTGCCATGCTCGATAGAATTTGGCCCCTCCAATTCGTCCGCAGCCTCCACCAATGTGTGCAGTTTCCTTTCACCCTGTTTCCTACACGCTTCTTTCCAATTTTCCAATTCCCTTCTAAGTGTTTGGACTTCCTCTTTTAATAGCCTATTTTCGAACAGAAGTCCTTCCATTTGGGGTTCTTCTTCGACTGGCCCTTATGGGGCATCAATTGGCCTGGCTTCAAGAGTGGGGAACTCAATTTATGCTTCTAAGGTTGCCCATATTTTCCTTGCTGCTTCTGCTGCTACAACCGACCTGGTTCTTTTCCTTCTTATTGGTGGGGCTATCTTAATTTCATCATTTGATCTCTTCCTTTTCTTTTGTGGTGCTGGAATATCTGGATTCACAGCTGAGGTAGAAGGAATGTTCCCAGTTCTAGCATTTTCTTGTTCCTTGGGCTGTTCTTCCTCAATCAAAGTTCCTTCCCACTCGGGTGAGGATTCAATGGTCACCAACTCAATATTTTCTTCCATTTCCATGGCTCTATCATCTTCAGGTTCAATTGTCACAACATTTAGTGCTGCTCCAATTTCACCCTCTACTGTCAGAGCTACCCTGTTATTTGGGTCTTCCACAGGGTTTTTATGTACATCTTCTCTCAATTGTTCTGTTTGTGCCCCTGGTTGATCCTCTAATCCAGTTTCATCTCCCCCCCCAACTATATTGGAGGGGCTCCGGTCCTCCTATTGTGTTTCATGTCCCCCCAACTGTGGATGGACCTGCTCTTATTCTATTGGGACATCGGGCAAAGGAGCGGGTTCCTGAACTTGAGCTGTAAATTGCTCCCAGGTTATATTGTGTTGAGCAAGGGTCCTTAATATAATTAATTTAATGAGGCCATGGTGGGTCAGTGAGGTGAGTGGATGCTTGGCAGCTTGAACAAACCCCACCATATGATGTAAATCATTAAGCAAGTAATATGGAATATTTAATAGAATCCTATGGCGGAGATGAGATAGTAAAGGGAGTTCAGAATTATAAATGATTTGGTACCTACCTTCACAAGTGATATATTTCTTGATAAAAATAGTGACTTGATTCCATGGCTGTGGCAATGATTGCAGTACTATCCCCCTTTTTGTCGTGTGAACCTGCTCCCCCTCTATTAGAAAGTCCTGTAATGTTGCAGTAGTGGGGACTCGACATCCAAACCAAGCCCTTCCCACCTGAGGAATACCAGTGATCTCAGCTATAATGGCCTCAGAAACTTCAATGCGCAATCCCCAAACCTCTGAGTGAGTTTCTGTGAGGTTCAGAGCAAATTGTAAGGCTGCTTCATGGTTAAATCCGTCCAGACGTTCGAAAAATTCTGTCCAACTGGCATCTTGAAAGATAGCGAATACCGCAGCGTTTCTCCTGAGCGCTCATGTATTTAAAGGTTCATAACGAGCCAGAATCCCCATAGTTCTAACTTCAGACTTAGTTTGTTGTTCAACAAATTACAGAATCCAAAAATGGAGGTTACGGCATAGAGCATGCATGGACCGCTGAGAGGAGAGTTAGGCAAATTTGGAAAGTTTCAGCACACCGGATTATTTGAAATTTCATTCTGAATTGGGAAAGGTGGCGGTTATCAAGTAACATAATTAGTCTTTACGTCGCACGGGCAGAGAGTTAAGTCGGGAAATAATGGGCATAAAAAGGGAGGTATGACTGACATTGTTAAATCATATCGATACTTAATCACGTGGTTAATCAAAGCCATACCTTCGAGAATGTGCGCTGGATGTCCTTCGGAGAATATTGGAACATGTGGTTGCAGACATTGCGGAAGCCGAACTTATGCGGTGCGCAGTCATTAAATATAATCATTATAATAGAGATGCTGCAATAATTCTTTCCACCGGTGAAGCAAAAACCATCGCGTCAAAATGGTAGGAATTATGAGAAATATCACATTATGGGTCAGATTGCCGGCATGAGGAATCGGATCCATATCTAGAGGAGTTGATGGAGTACAAAGAGGTCTGCTAATAACACAAAAGTCACAACCGTAGGTCATAAAGAAACTAAAGCAGAGATGCGGCCTTCAATGCTGGAAACATCAGCTAAATATAGTGTATTTGCAGCTGCCGAAAAAGATGTCGCATCCGCTGAAGAGGATGTCACAGCTGCTGAAAAAGATGTCACAACCGCCGAAAAAGATGTCACAGCCACTGAAAAAGAGAAGGAAAATATTAAGCAGACGAAAAGTGATTGCGCTGGAGCGACGGGAAACGGGTTTTATGGTTAAAAGTGAAACGGGGTCACATCGTGTGGGAATGGAAGAAGGCATAGTTTCATGATGCGGCAGCTGCCGAAAATGGTGTTGCAGCCATCGAAAAACGGTGTCACGGCTTCCGAAAAATGGGTTGCGTAGCTGCCGAAAAAGGTGTTGCAGCTGCCAGAAAATGGGTGGCGACCGGAAAATGGGCGGTGGCCGGAAAATGGGTGTCACAGCTACCAGAAAATAGGTTTTGCAGCTACCGAAAAAGGTGTTGCAGCTGCCATAAAATGGGCGGCGACCGGAAAATGGGTGTCGCAGCTGCCGGAAAAGGTGTTGTAGCTGCCGGAAAAATGGGTGGCGACCGGAAAATGGGTGTCGCAGTTGCCGAAAAATAGGTTGCGCAGCTGCCGAAAAAGGTGTTGCAGCTGTCTAAAAAGGTGTTGCAACTGCTGAAAAAGTTGTCGCAGCCGCCAGAAAGTGGGTGTCGCAGCTGCGACAAATTTATTTAAGGAAAAGAGAAAGAAAAAAAGAGGTCGTGGTGGGGGAAGGCACAGAAAAATGACTTCCAGTCGACAGGCCCAATCTGACCCTCATCCTTGGGTGCTTCCCTGCAAAAATTGGAAAAACAATAGAAAACAAAGAAGATCAAGTGCAAAAAGAAAAAAATAATATAACGAAAAAGGAAAAAAAACAGCAGTTATTTATGTACAATGATTCATGTACGATTTACAGTGATTAATTAAGGATTGACAGAGGCAGAGAGAAATTCCTGCCCTTGTGCTAGTTGATAATCTAGGTCAGCGGCAATTTGCGAGATAAATGCATCCTTTGAAATTGGTTTATGGTACAGTCGCAGCCTGTGACCATTAGCAAATAATGGTACGCGGTTTTCATCAATGGTTACCAGGTGGACTGTGCCATTATCAAATACCCTGTCTACTAGGTATGGTCCCAACCATCTTGTGCGTAATTTTCCCTTGAAATCTCTTTTGAATATGGAATCGCATAATAATTCCCAGTCTCCTTCACAAAAGACCTTATTTTTAATGAATCGTTCATGCCAATTGGATCTCTGTTGTTGAATTAGCACTGTCTGGTCCACTGCGGCTAACCGATTCCTGTCCAGTTCATTCAATTGATTTAATATTCTTTTCTGGGCTTCAGTTACATCTAGGTTTTCTTTGGTGGCCGTCTTCAAGGTCTTGATTTCAAATTCAATTGGGAAGATGGCACTTTTTCCATACATTAAATCATAAGAGAAACCTGTGGTCACTACGCCAAGTGGTGCGATATGCCCATAGTGCTTCCAGAAGCCTGTCAGCCCAATCTCTATGATGGCTCTTGACTGTCTTTGTAAGGATGGCTTCAATAACTTTATTAGTGCTTTCCACCTGGCCATTGGCTTAGGGATGGTAAGGTGAAGCTACCCTATGTTGAACATGATACTTCCGTAGCAGAGCTTCAAAGTGATGCGACATAAACTGCGGTCCCCCATCAGTAACTACTTCCTTAGGTACCCCAAAACGGGTAAATATTTCACTATATAGAAAGTCAATCACAGCTTGGTCGTTAGCCTTCGCCAGAGCTGCAGCTTCCACCCATTTGGTCATATAATCGGTACAGACCAAGATGTAAGATTTCTATTTAGAATGAGGACTGATAGGGCCAACAAAATCCAGAGCCCATCTATCAAATGGTTCAATTACCGATTGAGGTTGCAGAGACATTTGATCTGATCTGTTGGGCTGGCCCATCCTTTTGTAGCTATCACAGGACTGAACATACCTTTTTGCATCCCTGAAAAGAGTTGGCCAATAGTAGCCCATCCTCAGTGCTTTGTGTCCTGTCCTTCTCTCTGTAAAGTGTCCCCCACAAGGTTCATCATGGCAGGCCTTCAGTATATGAAAGATTTCATCTTCCCTTACACATCTTCTGATTTCAAGATCAAGACCTGTGTAAAAGAGATGACCGTTTACCCAACAATACCTGGCACTTTGCTGGATGATTTTTCTCTTTTCTCTTTTAGACATATGTGCTGGAAGCTTTCCTGCAACCAGATAATTAGCGATGTCTGCATGCCAAGGGGAATGAGCTGAAACTGTGAATAAATGTTCATCTGGAAAAGAGTCCTCAACAGGCAAATTATCATCATTGTTAGTGAAACGAGATAAAAAATCAGCGACAACATTTTCTTTTCTAGGTTTATCTATGATGGTAATATCAAATTCCTGTAATAATAAGAGCCATCTAGTCACTCTGGCATTAGTGACGAGTTTGTTCATTAGATATTTAATGGCAGAGTGGTCAGTGTGCACAAATGTAGGATACCCAGTAATGTAATGTCGAAATTTGTTAATGGAGTAGACAATAGCTAAGAATTCCTTCTCGGTGATAGTATAATTAAGTTCAGCAGGGGCTAAATTTTTACTAATATAATAAATTGCATAAGGTACTTGACCATCCTGCTGTCCTAAAACTGCTCCAATGGAAATATCAGAAGCATCTGAAGAAATGTGAAAGGGTAGGGTCCAATTAGGTCCTCTTAAGATAGGAGTCGTGGACAGCTTCTCCTTAAGCTTAACAAACGCTGTCTGGCATGCTTCACTCCAAACAAACTGCACATCCTTTATTAACAATGAAAACAAAGGAGAAGCAAGTTTGGAAAATTTTTCTATAAATCTTCGGTAGTATCCAGCATGTCCCAGAAAACTTCGCACCTCTTTTTGAGTTGCAAGAGTAGGTATATTTTTTATCACCTTGATTTTTGAGGGGTCCACCTGAATTCCATCGACAGAGATGAAGTGCCCCAATACCACTCTTTCAATCATCACCATATGGCACTTTTAAGTGCTTAAAGAGAGTTGGGTCTGTTCACAACGAGCTAAAACTTTTTTCAAATTTTCCATTGCTTCTTCAAAATCCTTGCCGTAAGGAGTAAAATCATCCATAAAAATTTCCATACTATCATTAACTAATTCATAAAATATGCCGATTACAGCTCTTTGAAATGTTGTTGGTGCATTACATAAACCAAAGGGAATCACTATGTAGGCAAACCTTCCCCACGGACAAGTGAAGGTAGTTTTATCTTGGTCTTCAGGAGCAATCTGAATCTGATTGTACCCGCTAAACCCATCCAGGAAGGAGAAGAACGTCTTCCCTGATAGGGTGTCCAGTACTTGGTCAATAAAGGGCAAATGGAAGTGGTCTTTTTGTGTGGCTTTGTTCAGCTCCCTATAGTCGACGCAGACTCTCCATTTACCATTTTTCTTGGGTACAATTACGAGCGGGGAAACCCACTCACTGTCTAAAATAGGATATATAAATCCTGCTTCCAAGAGTTTCAGAATCTCTTCCTTCACTATGTCCCTAAGATTGGGGTTCATTCATCGTTGAGGCTGACACACAGGCCAAGAGTCGCTTTTAATATAAATATGATGGGTGCACATGTTAGAGGGAATACCCCTCATGTCTGTATACTCTCATGTCTGTATACCCCTCACGTCTGTATACTCTCATGAGACAATCTATTACGCCGTGTCTCTACAAAGAAAAATGCCAATGAAACTTAGTAAAATCAATGAACATGACTTAAAAAAAATATAAATATTCATGCATACTCATAAATTTTGCATGTGCATAAATTTCAAACACATACCAACTGTGTCTCAATATAATACGCTAGAATCTCTAGATGATTCAGACCATCTTCGAGAGTGAACATTTGAAGGTATTTCAGTAGATGTAGGTGTGGTATTAGGCGTCCTTATCTCAGATGTCTCTGTACATATTCGACTCAAAGAATGAGTGACCACCTTGTCTCGAACCGTCTCTACTATATATCTCCTATAAAAATCAAAACAAGCATCAATGAACTAATGTAGTTTAGCCCATAGAAATTTTTTGAGGAGAGGAAAAAAACAATTGAATATATTTATTGTGTGCCCCCTTTCTGATGTGAATTTCTGATGTTCCTATAGGTATACCCCTTTATTTATCCCGAACAAGCCATTCCTCATCCCGAAAAAGTACATCACTCTTATTAAGCTCATTCCCATAGTGATCATGTTTGATATATAGTCATGGTTAATAAAATCGATTATGACCATGAGAGATTAAGGAAATTACAACTATTTTGGTATTCATTAAATACTAAATCATTATTATATGCAATTTTCATTTAGTATCAAGAGAACTTTATGTTACTTCGGTGTTTCCTCTTCAATATATTGCTTCGAATTCAATAATGCTTCAAGAACATGAGATTTTAAAATTTCATATAGTATTATTATTATTTATTAAATGAATTGAGTGGGCCCCTAAATGCTCCATGGACCAACCACTCTCACTTTGACCTTCTCATCCCATTTATCAATGCCATTGAAAGGGAGGGGATTAGACAACATGGTAAATCTACCTCAACACCTCTGTTAGTAGCATCTTTGAGTGCACATGCCATTGATATGCTATAAATTGGATGATAGGCATCTCCCTCTCTAGCAATGCTACAAATTCAAACATGGACTAGGGGAAGAGAATGCTACAAAGGGTAGAAATTTTTCCTCAAGTTGTTCCTTTGTCATGTTGTAATGGAAATGAAAGGAATGGAGCGTTTTAGAACATGATTACAACTAAATCTAAGCCACAGAGATCATTTCAACCACCTAACGAATGCAACTAACAATTAAAAAACCAACGATGATATCTTTCTTTTGTTGAAAGCCTATGAAACTAGTTCGAGTGACACTTAATAAATTAAAGATGCATGAAATAGAGTGATTTGTTATTTAAGGATGCAACCTATGATTGTAACTTCAAGAGAAGTGGTATTCCTTAATGTCTTGTAAAAAAGTTAATCATTGTTGGTTGAACACAAACCCCATTTATCCCTTAGTGAAGAAGCGAAAGAATTGAGTTTCGAAAACAACCTTTAATTTTTTGAAAAGAATTGATGGTGTTTTTTTCCAGAAAGTTAACAATTTGGGGAGTATGGTTTAGATTCTATACTAACTTGTTGGGGAATAAAACACACATTGGAATTATTCATATTTTGAATCTTTCCTATAAAAACATAATACGAGCAATCCTAGTCCTTAATATTGTTTAAGGAGGGGGGTCGATACCCTTGATTTCAGGAGGGGGATCCCATGATTGAATACTTTGGGTCAGTTGTCTAGTTAAAAAATGAAGTTTAAACAAGAGGAGAGGGCTGCAGATCCATCAACGTTTTGGGGAAACCCTCAATGCAGGAATAGATTTTATCAAATATGAGTTCAATGACTATACAGAACCAACAAATTTGATTTTTAAAACCAACACATGCTGGGGTTTAACAGATTTAAGTTTAAAGAGACTTCTCAAGTTAAAAATTCACTACATTTCATTGGAAAGCTAATTAATGGTGTTGGTGGAGGAAAAATAATTACAACTGAAGTGGATTCATCAGCCCCAACCCCTGTAGTTGTAGCTGTATGTAAAATTGAGCGTAGATTATATAGTTGTGGATAGACCCAACCCTTATCAAATAGACAACCACTTACAACTTCAGGAAATGGCATTGTTAGGAGAAATTCAATTGAAGGAAATGGGCTTCCTAGGATAAATTAAATGGAGGGAAAACTAGCTGGGAAATCGAGGACGACAACTTCTCCACGTATTTTGTAGTAGATAGGAGAAGGAGATATTTTATTATTATGCAGTGGCATTCTGTTGATAGTAATTTTTATTCTTCTTAAATGAGAAATATTTTTCTTCTTCTTCTATAATTTAGCCCTTCTTATTCTCTGATTGAACAACTCCTTTTTTATGCCAATACAGAACGAGAAGCAACTGAACAAGAAATTATTGCATTAAAAAATCCTTACAGACTATTACGCTGAATGGTCAAGAACTTTTGTTTTTGAATAATAGATTCATCTTGGAATTCGATTAGTTCAGATGGGGATTTTCTATTTATTTATGGACGCAAATAATTATGAATTATGTTTGGTTGTTCTTGAATGCAAGAAAGGCCTTTCATGCATGCACTGCTTCTTATAACAATAATTTCTATTGTAGATTTAGACACCACACAAATAGACAAGAAAAATGGATGATGCTATTGAACTAGTTAATGTCATGAAAATGCAAAAAAACACTCATGATGAAAATGTTTATGGGATTCTTGTCAATGGTTACTTGAAAGAATACCAATTGGAGAAAGCATTTGAAACAATGCATATCATCAAAGAAGAAGTTTGCATTCCTAGTGTTTCAAGCTACACTACATTGGTTCAACATCTTTTCAAGGAAAATGGATACAAAGAGGCCATTAACATTTTTAAGAAATTAAATGAATGAGGATGTGAACCTGATGTTGTAATGATCACTGCAATGATTGATGGAGAGGTAAGCCAAGGCCAAAAAAATGGTGGGGAGGTTGACATGTCTATGCACCGAAATAAGCATGGGAAGAATTGGGTAAATATGAAACAAACTCCCTAAACCAATTTTGAAATCATCATTCGAATGATCTGTAGTTTTGCAAACAAGGGTCTCATTGTAGCCAAAGGAGAAAACAATGATTGGAAATATATTGTAATAAACAACGATTTCAACATTTACTATAATATACAATTATTTCAACGTGATTGGAAAGCTATCTTAGACAAAACAAGAATTTTTGTTTCTGTAACAAGAATTTATGTTTGTGCAGATTTAGACACCACACATACAGACAAGAATTTATGCAATAGATTTTGAGTGAGTACACAAACATCATATATGATTGATCAACTGTATTGTACTTACCTTCTAATTTTTTTGTGAAATTTATTAGACGGACAGGAACCACTGCACCACCTCAAAGCCTCCACCACCACCACCATCACACCCTCCAGCACCACCGACGGACAATCCAACAGACTCCTCGCTCAGGCCAATGGGCAGACATGCACACAAACGGACAGGCCAACAGACTCCTCGCTCAGGCCGACAGATGGACAGGACAACATACGGACAAGTCAAGCACACAGACGGAGAAGCCAACAGGGTCCTTGCTCAGGACAATGGAAAGACAACTAGACTCCTCACTCAAGACAACAGACAGACCAACAGACTCTTCGTTTAGGACAACCGAAGAACATGCACAAAGACAGACAGGCCAATCACACAGACAGACATGCCAACAGACTCCTCGCTCAGGCCAACAGATGGACATGAACACAGACGAACTGCATCAGATGGATAAGCCCAAGCATAGGCCAAGCACACAGACGGACTCCTCGCTCACTACATGAGACAGACATACACGAGTCCAAATGCAAGGACAAATCATAATAGACAAAATGATAAACAATTTCCTATGGTTAATACATATATAATGTTTTTCGGCCGAAAGATTGTTCGACCGAAAACGTTTTTCGACCGAACATTTGTTTGGCCGAAAACATGTTTTGGCCGAACAACCTTTCGGCCAAAACAATATCTTTCGGACATTATTTTTTCGATGATCCTTACAAATCCCGCATAACGAGGTTCTTCGTTAACTTTAACTTTAGTTACATTGTTTCGACCGAAAAAAAAATAGTTCGACCGAAAGTGTTTGAAATACAAATTCTGAAAGCTAATTTCACACAGAATAGACACCCACATTGATGATTTCACCCTTAGGCATATCCTTGACTTTTGGTGTTGTAGTATTTTGTTGAGTCTTATTTTTAAATTCTTCTCTTTGATAATTATTTTTGGAAGAATTTCCAAGAATTATTCCCAGAACTTTTATTAGATTTAAACCCTTTTCTCTTGTGGTCAAAATTACTTGTTCTCTTATTCTTCCAGTTAGGCATGCTTTCTCTCTTTTTACTCTGTTCATAACAAAAATCAACTTTCCTCATTACCTCTTCAAGGGTCTTTGGGTTATCAAACTCAATTCTGTCCTTGAAGCTAGTGGGCAGACAACTTAAAAATATTTGTATTTTAGGATTTTCATCAATTATGTAAGGTACATATCTTAACAGACTTAGAAAGTTGCTACTTAAATCTTTCATTAACATTGAACCCAATTTTAGTTCATAGAATTATTTATCTCTTTCCTTGTAGTATTTTTCAGATAAAGACTTTCTTTTAAAATACTTTTTAAAGACTCTCCCGGTTAGATACTTCTTTTTAATATTTTTTACTCTTTTTATGTTTTGCCACCATATGTCAGCCTTTTCTATTAAGTTGTAGATAGCCATCTGGGATTTCAGTCTTTCAAAGTAATTATAAATATGGAAATATTTCTTCATTCCTGACAACTAAGCCTTGACTTCTTCACCCTTTTCTACTTCTTCGTTAAACATGGGAAGTTTTATCTTTTTGAATTCCCCATAAATTTCTTCATAAGGTTTATACTTTCTTTTTCTAGGTTTATGGTCGATTTCACATTAGAGGAAATTTCAATTTAAAATGGGCCTTCCAAAAATAATGCAAATTCCATGTCATCATGTATTAGCCAATCAAAATTCTTTAAAATTAAAAAAAGGAGCATCTCTTAAACAAAATTTTAATATAAATTTGGGGATAGGTATCATAAAAAATACTTTTTTTGTTCGTATTTTCGACATATCTCCCTGTGTTTTTACTCAAATTTCAATCGGGAGATCTCATTGGATGCAGAATTAAATTATGCATCCAACGAGTACCCACTTGGCATACTTTTTTCGGGTCCCTCTACCCCAAAAACAAGAAATACATGAAAAAATGTGATGATGACATCATCATCACATTTTTTTAGGTATTTCTTGTTTTTGGGGTAGCGGGGCCCATCAAAAGGATGCTGAGTGGGTACTCGTTGGATGCGTAATTTATTTCCGCATCCAATGAGCTCTCTCGATCAAAATTTGAGTAAAAACACAGGGAGATATGTCGAAAATACAAGCAAAAAAATTAGTTTTTTCTTTTCCTCCTCCAAAATTAATAAATATTATTTTATTATTTTAACTATTATTTTATTAATTTTCCTTAAAAGGTCTATTTTGAGTTGAAATTTCCTCTAATGCTACTTTCACTTGTATATTTATACCTTCCTCTATGTGACCTTATATTTACTCATGAAGAAGATTCACTATCAGAAAATTTTATTTTCTTACCCTTATGTTTATATGATGTTGTTTCGAAATCAATTTCATAAGCATTTCTTTTATCTTTTTCTTTGTTATGTATTTTGTCCAATAAAATCTGATTTAGCTCCAAAATTCTTTCATTATCATGTTTCAATATTTGTAGTTCATCTTTTAACTCTCTCACTATTTGTAGTAACTCTAAAGGTGGATTATTTAGTTCTACATAGATGTTGTCCGGATTATTGTGATGAGATCCATTCTCAGTAGATGTTTCGACACCTTCCATTTTCCTACAAAATAATTTTTATATTTTTGTACATAAATAAATGTAAAATATGATCATTGTATTTGTTTCTTGTTTGCATGCGAGTGAGCCAATCAGGCCTAACGTTTGGAAACTCGCTCTGATACCACATGTAACATCCCTAAAAATTCAAAAATTATTTACTATATGCAACTTTATAAATTCCTAGGAATAAATCGAAGAGATGTTTAACTTTATGCTTTATATGTTGTGATGATAATTCACAAAATGTCTTTATTTAAAATACAAGACTCATGCGCCAATGTTTAGCATTTTTCATTAGCATGCCTCATTTTACGACATTTTGTCGATACAACGTCATACATTCTTGTCGATACTATCTTGTGGCTACATCTGCTTTTAAATCTCTGTTGGTTGCAAAGTCGTAAAATTGTTTTCGTTCTTTCAGTTTTTGTCCTACCTATGGGCTATTAAAGGAAAAGTTCACAGTCTTAGTTATCCTTTAAGGCTAACACATGAACCTCCATTTCCTCTTTGTGCAAGTGAACGAGATTAAGCTTTAAGTTTCTTGCTAATGGAACAATCCTAAGCTACAAGGTATCCAACATCCTAGGCAAAAGGATGGGACACTAAGGGTTTGGAAACAACTATATTATAACCAAGTTCTTATACCGAACTTCATACTATATACTATACCATATAACATAAACTTCATAGTGGAGCCACTATGAAAAAGTGATTGGCCTTTTAAAATGATGTGACGGTTGAATTAAACTTGGAAGCAATGATGGTTGAAATGATATGAAAAAGACGTGAATTAAAATGGTTCACATATAGACCATGTGGTCATATTGAAAACTCCAATTGGAGGCCGTTAAGCATGGTGCAAAACCCTATGGGTTTAATGCATCTCGAAAGAAGCATTTGTCTTTTCGATGAAGTATTGTTTGGGGCATGATGTTCTCCATTTGTTGTATTCGACCTATGGATGCTCTACCTCGTATCTCTTCTGTTTGTGAACATATATGAAGGAGCCAATTCTCTCGGATCTCGATACTATTTTGACCTATCCAATATTGATCAGTTCGTTGCCAAAGTTGGTATTCATCGTTCTGGTGATGTTTGGGTGCCTCTGGTTAGGTTTCTAAATGTCAAGAAAGGTAACAATTCCTTTGCATTTCCAACACTATTTCTCTTTCTTTGCATAATGGTTTATAATCTATTGTTTAACTCTTGAGTTCGTATGTACAGGAGGTCACCAGAACGGTTCTCTGGCACGACTTGGATCGTGCTGGAAATGGGTGCTGCAGTCCGAGTAAGATTTGTAGCTCATCCTTCTTGGCTCTATGGTTGGTTGGAGGTTTGGATGCCATCTCTGTGTTGGCCTTTGATGAAAGTGATGAGTCCCTTTGGTAGCCGCGAGGTGTTTTTTAAAATTTGATCTATAATGGGAAAACCTTCGTTATAGGGCTAATGTTTTGTTTTTCAAAAGTAGGAATAGTCCATCGACTATCTCTACAGGAATGTAAAACTATTTAGACCCGATGAGGGATTTTGCGTTGTATAAAATCAGTGGTAAATTGGTTTTACAGTTTTGTTTATGAATTTATATAGTGATTTGAAGCTTTTAAAGACTGAAATATGGTTGTGAGACCTTTACTTTGTCGTGCTTATTTTTTTAAAGGGCCACTATCAAAGATATTTTACTGTTCATTTAAATCAAGAATTGGTTTTGATAGTTTTTAGAAAATACTCGCGAGGGTTTTTATATTTGCAGACTCAAATCCCCTCTTGATTTTACAGCTTGTAATTAAAAGGAACAAATTGGTTGTGAGGCCGTATGGTTTAACCACTGTCTGTGGAGTCTTGGCGACTATGCACATCGGTTTTGTGGCAGGGTTTTCATAAAATATGTTCACGATAACTAAAGTGATTCTATTACTTGTTGTTTCCAGGTATAGTAAAGGCCTACTTAAATCATACGAACCCATGAGGATTTTAAGATTTACATTATCCATACTTATGTTTTGGTTACAACAATACTGTAGCTTTGTTTTGTTGTCATAACATGTTGTTATGGAGGTTCTAACACAATAATGCAAATGTTGTTTTAAAGTTACTCTATGTTTTTTATTTGTTAAGTTTAAGACTTGGTAAAATATTGCATATTTACTTCTAAAGTATAACTCAATGGTAAAATAGATTTTACAATTCGTTGTTTTTTTCTTATAAAACCCTAATGTGACCGTGAGTCCTTTATAATACTGTAAATTAATATGGATGAGAGGCCTTCATTCTGTCAATTGAATTAATGTTTCCTTAGTGAAATATATTGATGTTTAAAACCAAATAATTAATCCCAAAGGTTGTTTGTAATTTTCTTCAGTAAGTAATTATATTGCAGATGACAATACCAATTTGGCTTACATCCTGTAGCTAGTGTTGCGGCTTGTTGATAATATCGATTTGGTATTTATATTAATGATTTACAAGAAAAATGGCCATGTTTCCTTAACAAGAAATATTTCCGTAGTGAGATCTAAAACCTAGCTTAGTGATTATTTTGATTTAAAGTTTTTCTTATTTATTGTATCTAGGGTTTGGATGTGAACAAAATGGATTACTTAAATATTCCAGTTTGAAGTTAAGAAGTAATGATGTAATATTTTAACTTGAGCATATACATAAACATGTATACTATGTGTATTTTCTATTATAGGCTTAAACCCTCAGTATGTTTAACATAAGCACTGTTTTCATTTAAATTAAGAAACTATGTAGTTAACTTGTGAAACTCTTTACGAGTTTTGTCCTTATTAGGATTTATTAGTTTTATATGTTTTATATGACTATGTAGTTAGATATATATTTTATAGTAACCTTTGCTGTAGGTTTTTATAGGGTTTTCACTAAATCAACAATACAATGGATTAAAATAACTGAGATAGAGCACTAAGATTAATATAACAAGAGAAGGAAAAACATCATTAAGCTAAAACTAATCTAACATAGACACTTAGATTAGTAAGCCTTAAAATTTCACTTTGACTAAACTATTTACAATTTTCTCTTCTTAAAATAATAAAACTCACTTCTAGATAGAAAGTACAGATCCTAGATAATAACCACAAATTATTATTAAATTGTGTAGCTATTTAGCATTCCTATAACTAAGAATACAACCATAGAATTAAATCACAAGTACATAACAACAATTAGAACCTAGATGATTTGCAGAAGGGGATAAACACCCAAAGGAGACTGTTCCACCCAACCTTCTCCTGAAGCATCCAAGATTACTTGCTTAGAACCCCCGAGCCTGTTCACTGAACCACTAGGACGAATATGATTGGATAATAGCCCACACAAAAACTTGCTACCACTTAGCACTCGGTAGCAGACTTAACTCATCAATTCAACTTTAGTTATCCCCTCATCAAATTCATTATGTTCCTCACTTCTAGGTTTGCAGCAATCACAAGGTACATACACTTGAAATAGAATGAGTAGTGAGTCTCCTGCTCAATTTGATGGTATTTATAAGATTTCCTAGGTCTTTGGGTCAGTTTTGGAATTAAATGAGCCACTAGCTTAGTTCCCCTTCTGAGGGAACATGACCACAATTTTAGGGATTATGCTTTCTGCAACAGCTAGAAAGTGAAATGCTAGTGCCTCCACTTGTCAACTAGCCTTCTATAGCCACTCATTCCTCCTAGTGGGTCACTGAACACTCATTCAACAGTCTCCCTTGCACATGTGTCTCTTCTATTTAAATATTAAAATAAATCATTCTTCAATTATAGTCTTCCTTGACCAACTTGGTCGTAAAACTTTACAATAAATGTAACATAATTTTTTCTAAAACAAATAAAAAATATTTATTTTTCAGTTCTAGGTGCATTACAATTTTTCAGTACTGAAATTTAGAGAATTTTGATCAAGTAGAATACCTGGTTTTTTTGTAGATTGCAGTAGGCTTCCTTACACTCCTATAGTTGCTCGTTGTTGGAAAACATTTGCAACCAAACTAGATAAACCACCCTGCCAACCAACTTATCGTGTTGGCCCTAGGAAATCGATGGATTTCCTAGCCCTCGATCCCACAATCCGATAATCCGAATAGCAGACTTCCATAGTTTAGGATCCCTCCATCCATAGTTCATAGTTCGATCTCCATGGTTCACTTTTTTCTTCATGCTTTGAGTTTCCCACCTCCTCATTCCCCAAGTTAACCCCCTACTCAGTTTTCCTCCCTTCTCATCAAGATTATAAGTCATATTCTTTCCCCAAAAGAGAACCCCCTCCATCCTCCCCAAGCTCTCTCCTATATACCATTTTCTACCTTCAATATCCTTCCCACTTATTCCACCACCCTCCCCAAAACATTCATTACGACCTGTTGATTATCATGGGATTACCATGTTTTGTGATGATAGTATATGTTGAAATGTTTTCATTTATCAAATGTGAAGTGTATGATGCGGTAAGTGGATTCCATGTTACGATGTGACCAAATGAATTATTATATGTCGTGTGTACCTATGATAAATTAAATTATTACATGAAATAATGATGAGGATGATGATGTAATCAATTTATTATCAAGTGAAATTACTTGTTATACATGTGTATTTGTGAAGTACTAACCCATGGGACATTGACGCTACGTGATAGTCAAATACTTGATATGATATGTGGAATAGTGACTTGTTACAGAGTAAACCTTAGCAACAAAAATGATATACCAAATACTTAATGATAAAGGGTTTTTCCTTTTAGTGAAAAACGAAAAACGTGTGACCTGTGAAGAACAAAGGGTTTTTCCTTTTAGTGAAAAACGATCTATCATAGAGGGACTCCAAACTAGGGGAAATGAGTCTGAGTACAGATCGATAGGATATTTCTCAACAATTCGTTTGGGAAACATAGGATCAAGAGCCCCGCACCTTTAGTACAGGATTGTTCCCAGGCATCGTTTTCATAACTTAGATGATGTTGCGATTTATGTGTTTTAAAGAAATGATAATAGACCAGCTAGGTATGCTTGCGATTTTCTAAAATGACATGGTCTGCAATCATTTGCATTTTGGATCAAACCTGGAAGGCGTCTTCTCTCAGCGTTTCGTTAATCAGATGTATGTTGTTTATATTTTTGTCTGCATTTGGTATTATTTTGACTACCTGCAATGTTGGATCAGAACAAGATAATAGTTATGATGCATTTTCCTTTAAGAAATGTTTTTGATATAAGTGTATAGAATTGACCTGCAATTTCTAAAAAATGAGATTAATGATAAATAGTGTAGATCTCGTCCTGGCTTCCTGCTTTTAACTGAATGAGTACTCGATTGTTCCCATTATGCGATCCCCTATCTTAGATATTTGGGTGCTGGAGCTTAACTTGGTATTCAGTATCCACTTCCAAGTCGGAGATTTATCTTGGTTTCAAGTTAATATAACATGTATGTTACCATGACCGTTCTGGAATCGATATCCCTTGTCGGCTTCCAAGCCTGATTTTTAGCCTAACTACGAGTTATCATACCTTAGTGTTTATCTCGATTTGGAATGGATCTCCATTATCGGTTTCCAAGATAGATATGCACTCGATCTTCAATCTCGGCTTAATCCTACAGAGGTTTATTTTAAGATGTAAACATTCGTAAAACCTCCATGATTGATATAAAATCATTGGTTTAGTTAAAGAATCAGTTCTGTGTTCATATTTCAAACATCCGTATGATGAATCATTTTTATTTGCAGGATTTTTAATAAATGTGTGTGATAAAAAAAAGAACGTTACGTGTGGTTTCAGATTTAGATTTCTACTATTTCCATCAGAATTCGACCTAGGATTTTCAGAGAATCGGGTAGAAATTTTTAAAAATAGTTGTTAGAGCTATCTCACTTACAGATTTTAGGTATATGAACGGTTTTTAAGTATACAGAATCTATTTTTTCCTCCAAAAAAACCAATTAAAATACTGCTTACTTCATATTTTAGAAAAACGATTTCACAAAATTTCCAAAGAAAAACTAGTAATTCAGTAAAATAGTTGAATTTTTAAACAACTTCATATAAAATAATTATAATTTTGTAATTTATTTTTAACATATATTTAAAATAAATAATAATTGTTTACTAATTTCAAATTTTTTTTGTTTATCTTTACAAGGTTTATCATCATGTTAAAAGTTTTGAATTTTCATTAGGTTTCAATTTATTTTACAATCACCTTATTTATTTTCAATTTATGTTTAAAACACTCCACCCAATTTATCATGAACGAAAGCTAAATAATGTAGTGCATAGTTTATGATTGTGCTCCACCCAATTTATCATCAACGAAAGCTAAATAATGTAGTGCATAGTTTATCATTGTGCTAAAATTTCTGAATTATCAACACTCCAACCAAATTATCATTAAAAAAAACTAAATAATGCGGTCCATAGATTTAGATAAATTATATTTTACAGTTAGATAAAAATAATTAATAATGTCATAATTGAGTAAATGAAAACATAAATAGAAACGTTGAAATTTGTGTTTTGTTATAATTCCGGACGAATTAAATTAACATTTAAAAACGCCACATAACTTATTTAAATGAAAATCATTAATAATAAAAAGAAAGTCAAAGAGAAAATAAATATATTAGGAAGAAATTAGATGGAATATGGAATTTGATTAATTAGTGAGTGATGTTAATTGTTTTTAAATAAAATTTAAAGTGAAAGAGAAAATAAATATAGATGTTGAAGTTTTTATTATTATGAAAATCATTAATAATAAAAATAAGGACATTGAAGGTTACCCGGCAGAAATCTTAAAAATTGGAGGTCCTGTCCTCATCCCTCACATCCACAAGTTTTTTAATCAAGCAGTCAAGCAAGGGTTCCCTAAGCCTTGGACTCAGAGCCTCATTATCCCTATTTTTAAAAGCGGGGATACAAATAACCCCTCAAATTATCAAACTATTATGATAGGCCCCTCTTAGCCAAGTTATATGGTATTATTTTGGAAAAGAAGATCAACATTTGGCTTGAAAGTGAAGGTAAGTGGGCTAAAGGTCAAGCAGGTTTTAGAAGGCATCACTCAACAACGGACCACCTTATTACGCTTAGGATCATTATGGAGGAGTGCCGCAATGACAAATGTGATCTCTTTTGTTGCTTTGTGGACTTTAGAAAGGCTTTCGATACGGTGCCTAGAAATAACCTTTGGAATAGGTTAGAAGAGCTTAAGGTTCCTTTCGAGCTAAGAGTTGCTACGATAAGGCTCTACGAGAATGCAATTGCCAAGTTTAAAAGCAATGAGGGGTGGTTGAAAGATATTAAGTGTAATATCGGAGTTAAACAAGGTTGCCCCCTCTCCCCTACCCTTTTCATCATTTACATTGATAAGTTAGAGGGTTGTTTAGAAGAAGCAGGCTGTGCTGGTACGATCTTAGCTAGAACAGTCATCGTCCTTCTTCTTTATGCTGACGATATTGTCCTTCTGGCAAGATGTTCTTCTGACCTTGATAAACAACTTCATCTTCTTAAAGATTTCTGCTCTACAATGGGTATGACTGTTAACACTGACAAAACAAAAGTTATGATTATCAAATCCAAGATGGACACATATGCTAATTTTGTGTATGACAATAGCAACTTGGAGGAAGTGTCTTCTTACAAGTACCTAGGAATTGATATTCATCACAAGCTCAACTGGAACTATAGCATTGAGAAAAGGATTAACGCAGGGTGGAAAGCTTACTTTGGTCTTGAAAATAACTGTAAAGCTGCAAACCTCGTGATGTGGGATAAAAACAAGCTCCTTTTTGAAACTCTAGTCACTCCTGTTATCTTGTATGGGTGTGAGGTTTGGGGTTGCAGCATCTCTAGAGAATCTTGGAGAAAGATCGAGCAAATCCAGAAGCGTTTTATAACTTACAACCTCAAAATCAAAAACAATACACCCTATCATATTCTCCTTATAGAAGTGGGTCTTTCCCCAATCGAGAGCCTAGCCATGGCTAGACTCCTATTGTACAAGAACAAAATCAATAACATGGGAGACCATAGACTCCCTAAGTTAGCTTTAAACTCCAGCCAAAATCACCTAAGGCTCAAGCGTGGGTGGAATAAAGATACCAAGTCTTGGTTAAATCACTCGAAGATCGATGAAAATGTTGCATTGCAAAATATTAATAACATTAAAAATATTATTGCTTCTAAGTTTAAAGAAAAATTGTGGTGTGAGAAAGATTTAGAGGCCAAAAGAAAATTGAGATATTATAAGGAGGTCAGCAACCCTACTCTTGAAGATCAAAACTATCTCTCTGTTTTAATCAGTCCTAAGAAAAAAATTAATATATCTAAGATAAGAACGAAATCGCATGAGCTCCACAGCGAAACTGGTCGTTGGACAGTCCCTAAAACTCCTTGGGTAGAAAGGATCTACCACCTTTGTGAGAGTAAGAACATTGAAGATGAAAATCACTTCCTCTTAGAGTGCCCTGCATACACCCACATTAGATCCTAGTTTCATAATCTTTGTTGCAATACCGACATTCCTAGCCTTTTAGCTTGTCAAAATTATAGTAACCTCGGGACGCTTCTCTCCAAGCTCTTTGAGCATAGAAATATCACTTTAAAACAAACTAATTAATTTTCTTCTTCAGGGTCCGATAGACCAAATTTTGGCCTCAGGGGACGTTAACCATCATCATCATCATCATCATTTGGAAGAAATTAGATGGAATATTGAATTTGATTAATTAGGGAATGATGCTAATTGTTTTTAAATAAAATTTAAAGTCCAAGTGAAAATAAATATAGATGTTGAAGTTTTTACTCTTCGGAAGAAATTACATAGAGTATTGAATTTGATTAGTTAGTAAATGATGTTAATTACGTTTAAATAAATTTATTGACAAAAGTAAAATATCTAATTTATTGATAAAAGTAAAATATTTATAATATTTCTCATCATTAAATGAATCTTACATGATGGACGAGTTGATATGATGGGGGAGTATAAAATCTTAAACTATGTTATTAGTCTGGTTTATAACAAGAAGAAATATCATTAAATGAATCTTACATGATGGACGAGTTGATATGATGGGGGAGTTCAAATCATAAACTATGTTAGTAGTCTTGTTTATAAGACGAAGAAATATTATATTTTTTTGGTGTATATCACTAATTTAGATAGTGATAAACAAATAAAGGTATTTTTGAAGTTTGTGAGAAATATTATAAGAATTAAACCTAAATAGGGACGGTAACAATTAATTCTCCTAACCACCCAAGCTACATCCAAGATGTAAAAGTGTTGTATTAATATAACTTCATTCACACACATATAGAGAGAGATAATACCATTAACATCTTTAATCTAAACTGATTTTTAAAAATAGAATATACAATATTTATATGTTATTTTCTTTTTAAAGAGTAAGACAAAAATTCTCTCCTTTTCCACTTTTTCTTTTTATTTAATATTTTCCAGTTTAAAAAAAAATATTAATATAAATTACACTAAAAAGTTTAAATTGTGAAATGGTAAATTATTATATATAATTTACTATATTACAATATAATAAATTATAAGTGAAAATTTGTAATGTTCCCTGCACGTGGTCTTCATGATATTATGTTGTTTATATATCCCTTAATGATTTGGGCATAGTCCTAACATAAAAAAGGGAGGTAACTTTAGATAAATATTAATTTTAATTGTATTCAATTTATGAACTTAGGATAAAATATTGATGTTTTAATGATTATATTTAATTTTGTAATTTAGTCGATGTGTTAGTTGACTAAGGTGGTACACCAGGCTTGTGGTCTTAATGAGTTATCATATTGAATGGAAACTAGGAGAAAATCAAAGAAAATTCTATAAAGTCAAGAAAAAAGATAGAAAGGAGCACAAAACCATGTGAGTCAACAAAGAAGTGCACAAAGCAAGAAAATTGCACAAAGGCATGTTAGTATGAAAAGCATGAAACTTCAAGAAAGCAAGGAGGGTGTAGTTTCTAAAAGGAAGAAAAGCTAATTAGTGGGAAAGGCACAAACGAAAGGGAGATGAAAGTAGGAAAGTTCCTACTCAATCAACGAGGGCGCAAGGAAAGAATGAGAGACCAAGTGTAGTGCATCTAAGGAGCCAAAAAGTTATAAAATAAGGTGTTGCACTCTTATTCCCATATTTTGGCAATCTATGTTTATGAATGAGAAATATGTGAGCTTCTCTAGGCTTTGGAGATGTTCCCTTAGCTAATTGTGGGAGGTGTGCCACATAGAAATTGCTCCAGTCTTCTCTTATTATTCAAGTGCAGCATGTGCAGCCTTGGAAGTTTGATTTGCAGGTATGATCCAACCCTTTTCATGAATGATTAATGTCTACAATATTGACGCAAAGAATTGTATAGTTTGAGGTGGATCCAAGAGGGGTTTCAGCTAGGAGTACATCAATAGGATGGTTGTACCTTTCCTATGAGACATATCGGATAACTGAGTGATTCTTATGAGCTATATTATATTCATCAATCACATCTTGTTCTGATCTAGCATTCCTTTATCTACTTCCATTCTCTTATTGAAGTATTGTTGCAAGAATCCTGGATGTGAGCTCTTTTGTATGTTTTGGGATCATATAGACTTTTAATGTTGTTATAAATCAATGATGAATGCATTATTACATTCTCATTAATTTTTATAACCTCTGACACATGTCTGATCATGATTTTGTGAGTCGTTGAGGTTGTTTGAATGTCTCTATTTCCAAGTTTGCTCTTTATGCATTGAAAATTAACTAGTTTTGTTGTAAATGATACTAAAAGATACCCATGGGTCCAAATTCGAGTCTGTTAGTTACTGAAGTTCCTCAACACCTTATTGAAGATATCCCAAGACTTATAATTAGAATTTGTGACCCTTAGCCATTGTTTGGGAAGCCCTATATTGTAACTAGTTGTGAAGTCCCCAGTGAGATTATTGCTTGTGAGACCTCAAACGTTTTCCAAATCATTCCCAAACATGCATTTATGAGACACATATGAAATATTAAATTAAATTTAAGTTATACAAGAGTTCCTTGGTCGAAATGATTCATCCTTGGTTCCTAGGAAGTGTTAAGTAGAAATCTATTTTTCATATGTCGTAGTGTCGAGGATCCTTGGAGTAGAATTCAACCTCATTGATGTTTGAAACATACATGGTATCAGTACATTGTGTAGAGGATACGTAATCTAACACATCTCTTTCTCCTTTCATAATTTGGAAATTTCCCTCTTAATGCTTTGTTAAAGTGACCAGTTAAACCATATGTCTTCACTATTTGTTTCAGATCTTTGGGAAAAGAGAGTTAATGTTCAATCATATCTGATTGGTACATGACAATGATAACAACATGTTTCTATGAAATTTTTCATGTTTTATTTAATGGTTCCCAAAATAAATCCAAATCCGAAGAACAAAATTCCAGAAGAAATCTTCATAGTTGGAGAAGAGCAAGTCAATTCTACCAAAGGGGAGATGCAAGAAGGAAAAGAAAGTATGGATGAATGAGGCATGTGTAGAGAAGAGAAGGATGATATGTCTGCACAAATCATGTTTAAGGTTATGGAAAAATTTACCCAAGTATAAACAAAAAGAAGAGACATCTTATCAAGATTGGTGGAAAAGAAAGATGTTCAAGTCAACAATAGTGGTTTTCATCATGAGGATGATAAAACCTTCAAGGAGAAAATATTCTCTAAGATTGAACCAAATAATATACCACATGAATTCAAATATTTTCCAAGTCCTATTATTCTCAAGTTTCTTGAGAATTAGGTGGAAGAAAATGAGATACAGTTTGAAGGAGTTGCACCATTAGAGGTTCAAATTCCAGAGTACTTAGCATTTAGTGAAGAGTTGAAAACGAATTTTACCTTCAAAGATTATTTTGACTACCAGGACACGGTCAAATCGAGAGGAGGTAAAAAAATTCCTACTCATAATTATGAATTGCATAAAACCATTGGTAAGATCTCCCTTCCCTACTTTATTGGATCAGTAAAATGCACTTATAGCTCTTGGGTGCAAAAAAAATGATGCATTCTTTCAATTGAACCTGATTGCTGAAAGGGATTCCATTAGAATGGGAACTTTAGATTTGGAAGGGGAGACATGATACTGGTGTTTTCATGGGTTAAGGACTTTTGGGCATGATACTATAAACACCTAGGAGGATTTCAAAAACATTTGGTGAATAGGTTTGATAGGAAGGATCATGACATATCATTCAAGGATCTTTCCCAATTGTAGCAGTCTAGAACTATGGATACTTACGTTTCGTAATTTCAAAAGGTGGAAGTTATGGTTAATGACATCTCTGAAGCTCACTTAATTCTTTTGTTTACAAAAGGAATATCAAATCCACTCAAGAGTCTTGTTAAAACTCTTATGTCTACTACATTGCAGGATTGGAAAAGACTAGAGATCTTCAAGATGTTATTCCAAAAACCAGATTTATGCCTAAGAATAATTTTCCTCCTAAGATCAAGGATAAGAAACCTTTCCAAAAGGTTCCAAGTGGTAATTTCAAGAAGCATAAGCTTCCCAGATACTAATATGAGCTAACGATAAATAATTTTTCTTTTCATGCAAGGATCCATGGGTTTCAAGCCAAAAATATGCTAAGGGGAAAGCACATCATATGAAATTTTTTTCTAAAAGGGAAGATGAAGAAGAGAATTAGGAGAAGACAATAAATGTAAAGGAAAATTATGAATCAATAGATGAAGAGAGACCACAACCAGGTACCAGAAAGATTGTTGTTCTATCTAGAATACCAATATTCCATACTCTCAAATTTAATGGAGTAGTCCTAGGCCAAAGGGATACTATTTTTTTCCGACATTTTGGACCGATCTTCCTCTAGCTTCCGATACACATCGTCAGACCTATCCTCTATTTTTTTCCGACATTTTGGACCTATCTTCCTCTAGCTTCCGATACACATCGTCAGACCTATCCTCTATTTTCTTCCAACGTTTCGGACTGGTCTTCCTCTAGCTTCTGATACACATCGGCTAACCGATCCTCTATTTTTTTCTGACGTTTTGGATCGATCTTCCTCTAGCTTCTGATACACATTAGCTGACTGATCCTCTATTTTTTTTCGACATTTCCTGTACTTATAAAAAATTCCAAAAAAAATTTCTTCTTATCTTCTTCTTTCTTCTGCCGCCACATCGGCTGCTCGATCATTTATCCTTTTTCAATGCTTTGAATTCCTTCAAGCAAGCCTTGCCGACACCTCGGATCCCCCTGGCCGAGGGCTTCGGCTCCTATCAGCGGAGAGCTTCGGCTCCGCTTCAATGAATGACTTCCGAGGATTTGGACACTTCAAAAAAATTTGAAAAATTTTCAGGCTTTTCTGTCCAATTTCCTTGTCGGCTGTGTCTTGGCTCAACCCAGTCGAGATCCTTGGCTCCTCTCAACCGAGACCATCGACAAATTTCAAACTTGGACAAATTTGGAGAATTTCTTTTGGCCGGTTCCTTGTCAGGTGGACTTCCGCCTAGGTTACCCAGTGTATCGGATGAGCTTCTGGCTAAGTCATCTGACGTATCGAATGGGATTTAGCCTAAGCCATTTGATAATTTTCATACTTAGAATTTTTTTTGAAATTTTCCTGTCATTTTCTCAGATTTTCTCATTTTTCCCTTGTTGGGAAGAGGGTAACTTACCTCTGTCACTGATTTTTCGTGGCCCATTGAGGCCCATGCTACAACGTGAGCTCTGATACCACACTATAGTGTCCCCGACCCTCCGATCGACGAAGAGGATGCTACCATTCCATTAACTATCCGGAAAACTAGCCCCATGAACATGTACATACATAGAAATTGAAATGCTTTGAAGTAAAACGTCCAGAGATGCATAATTATTAACCATACAGTGAAAGAAAAACGTCCAGAGATGCATAATTATTAACCATACAGCAGAAGAAAAACATAGATTCAGGCATTCAACATGTTCATAATAATTCATTAAACATCAAATATGATTGCAGAGATTAAACACAAGAATACATATCTTATGAAGAGTTCGTCCTGCAACCAGCTATGTCGCTACAACGTTCCACCCAACCATAGGCCAGTGTGCTTCTTAATCTCTCAGGAACACTACCAGCCCCAAGCTGGGCATGATTCCCTAAGGAATAAGGAACTAAGCAAGCTCACACATAGCCAAAAATACAAAAATTAGCCAAGCCAACACAGTTGGGTTTATCAGGCCATCAAGCAGCTAGGAAAAGTTGAATGCTAAGCTAGTGGGCTCATTGAAGAGCTAAGGACACCTACACTAGGACTAGCCTGACTTCTAGGACACCCATACACACCCAACACAAGGAATCACTCCCTTCTCTGCTACACAGTCCCTCAGGCCCTGGCTTCCCTTCCAGTGCTATTCAGGGGTTGTGGAGAAGAAATCCAGCCCTCAAGCTCTATCTATGAGGCTCCCAAATACACTAGGTTTATCAAGCATACCAAGCCTTCATTCCCGCTCCAACCCAGTCCAAAGACCAACCAAGCAAACCAAAATCCTGGGGGAAACCAACAGCAATTTCTCAGCTGCGTGAGGAAGGAAAACAATCCGTGTGGAGGTGAATTCCAAACCTGCGTGTGATTATAAAATGTCCAGCAACCCCAATCATAATTGATAACCCACACAACCCAAAATGTGAATGGCACATACACAGGAAAATCGTGAATGCCAGAAAATGGCTCCCCCAACTCTCTGCATGAGGAAACAATGAAGAATGGGGTTGTTTCCCTTTCCCTTCCCACGTGAGGGTGAAAGAGTCTGTTGGTGCATTGTGTGTGTGGAAAAGGACTGACAGTCCTGCCACACACCACTACCCAGCAATAACTATCCAACTAACATCAGAATTTTTTAATGTTGTAGTGGATTGATTGAGGCAAGGGAAAGGTGAGTAAGAGGAAAAGGTGGGTGATAGCTAAAAGGGTTTATCAAATGACACTTGGATTTTCCCCAATGGCTCCCAAGGGTTAAATAATTTCCCTCCCTATCCTTAGGAAAATCATGCCCTTTTCATTATCGTTGCATTGACATAGTTGGTTGGCGTTCATTTTAATTAAAATGCATAATTACATGATGCCAAAACTATAATGTGTCGGATATCACGATATACCATTGGCAATGATTTTAATCGTTGAGACATTAAACGCTAAATTAATGTTGGGGATTTTGCCTTTAGCTCCACACCATGATTAATTACAATATATACATCATATACATTTAATGCAAACGAGGTCAAAACCTAAGTGTTACATTCCCCTCCCCCTTCAATAGCACTGTCCTCATTACTTTACAAAATTTGAACAAAATGCTACACTGGTACCGCCTCAGTCTTCCACATAATTGAACAAAAATGGATCTTCCAATCGCATGACATCCTCTAGCTCCCACGTAGCCTCTTCAGGTCCATAGTGCTCCCATTACACCTTTATCTGCTCTATGGCTTGGTTCCGGAGCATTGTGACCTTCTTGTCGAGGATGCACATTGGCTCGATTTGGAACTCTCCCTCGGGCTCCACCTGAATCACATCCCAATTTATCACATGGTTTGGATCATGTACTTATTTCTTAAGCAAAGAAACATGAAAAACATTATGAGCTCTAGTGCTAGCAGGCAATGCAAGTCTATATGCAACTGGCCCTATTCTTTCAAGCACTTCAAACGGCCCACAATATCTTGGTGACAACTTAGCACAACTTCCAAGGTTCAACGAACTCTTCTTTTCCCTCACTCTGAGGTAAACATGATCCCCAACATTGAACTCTCTGTTCACCCTATGCTTATCTGCATAGCTTTTCTGTTTGTCATGTGCTACTTTCAGATTCTTCCTAATCTTTACAACCTCCTGCTCCATTTCTTTGAGCAATTCAGGACCAAGCACAACCTTGTTCACTGGATTATCCCAAGTCACTGGTGTCCTACACCTTCTTCCATGCAAAGCTTCATATGGACTCATCCCCAAGGATTCCTGCTGTCCATTTTTATAAGCAAACTCTACTAAGTGTAAGTAATCTTCCCACTTGGTTGGTTTTTCCATCACATACATGTGAAGCATATCTTCAAGCACCTGATTAACTCTCTCTGTCTGAGGATGGTATGCAGTGCTAAAGTTTAGCTTCATACCCAAATCTGCAAACAACCCCTTCCAAAAATTGGAAGTGAAATTGACATCTCTGTCAGAGACTATTGCCTTAGGCAATCCATGCAATTTGAATATCTCCTTCATGAATATCTTTGCAATGTCATCAGTCTTATGCGTAGACTTAACCAGCATAAAATGTGTTGCCTTTGTCAACTTGTCCACCATAACCATGATGGAATCATGTTGTCTCCAAGTCATCGGCAATCCTGTAATAAAATCCATGGAAATAACTTCCCATTTCCATTCTGGAACTGGAAAAGGCTACAACAAACCTGTTGGGTGTTGATGCTCAACCTTTACCTGCTGAGATTTCATGCACCTTGAAATGTATTCAGCCATGTCCTTTTTCATTCCTGGCTAAAAGTATTGTTTTCTGGCTGTAGCAATTGTCTTCTAGTATCGTGGGTGACCAGAATATGGAGCTTGATGGATTTCATCCATAACAACTCTCCTCAACTCTACTATATTTGGAATTTAAATTATGCCTTTATAATTAAGAATTCCATCTTCTTCCAATTTATATCCCTCATACCTCTTCTCAAGACTTTGCTACTACAATTTGTCTTTTACCTACTCATAAGATTCATCTCCAGTAGTATGATTAACAATCTCTTGCCTCAAATCTGATTGGGAAATACTAATAAATTCCACATGCATTTCTTGCACCTTCCTGCTAAGTGCATCAGCTACCTTATTATCTTTTCCCTTTATGTGCTTGATTTCAAAATCAAACTCACATAAAAACTCCAGCCATCTCGCTTGCCTAGCATTCAGAGTAGGTTGATCAAATAGATACTTTAGACAACAATGGTTTGTCCTTAGTTCAAATATTCTACCCATCCATATCTTGAGGGCATGTACTATGGTTGCAAGCTCTAGATCATGACTGCCATAGTTCTTCTCATGCTCCTTCAGCTTTCTTGACTTGTAACATATCATCTTGACTTGTAACATATCACGTGGTTGTCTTGCATAAGGACTCCTCCAAGCCCTTGTCCACATGCATCGATACACACCACAAAATATTTCTCTGGGTCTGCAACTTTCAATACTGCTGCACTAGTGAGAAGATTTTTCAACTGCTGGAAGCTTTCTTCACACCTCAATGTCCATTCAAACTTTATCCCCTTCTTTTGCAAAGAAGTGATGGCATGTGCAACTTTGGAGAATCCTTCAATGAATCTCTGTTCGTATCCTGGAAGTCCCATAAAACATCTTACATATGTCGCATTTCTTGGAGTAGGCCAATTCATAATGGCTTCAATCTTTTCAGGGTTCACAGATATACTGTCTTCTAAGATAATGTGACCCAAGTACTGAATTCTATCTCTATAGAAGTCACACTTGCTCAGCTTTTCATACAGCTGATGCTCCCGGAGCAATTGCAATGTTAATCTCAAATGCTCTTCATGCTCTTCCTCATTCTTAGAATAAATAATAATGCCATCAAGGAAAACAAGAACAAACTTGTCCAAATACCTGCTGAAGACACTATTCATAATGCACATAAATGTAGCTGGTACATTTGTGAGACCAAATGGTACCACTACAAACTCATAATGTCCATACCTTGTTCTGAAGGTTGTCTTATGAATTTCTTCATCATTGATTCTCACCTGATGGTAACCATACCTCAAGTCAATCTTGGAAAATACCTTTGCTCCTCTCATTTGATCAAAGAGGTCATCAATCCTAGGAAAATGATATCTATTCTTCACAGTAACTTTCTTCAATTGTCTGTAATCAATACACAACCTGAGTGTACCATCTTTCTTCTTTACAAACAAAACTGGTGCTCCCCAAGGAGACACACTCGGCCTGATATACTTATTTTCCAACAACTCTTGCAGTTGCATCTTCGGTTCTAGCATCTCTGGTGTACTCATCCTGTAGAATGTCTTGGACATGGGTGCTGCTCCTGACACAAGTTCAATTGTGAAATCAATGTCCCTTTTTGGAGGAAGCCTTGGAATCTCATCAGGAAACACATCCTTGAATTCCTGTAACACTTAATAGTCCTCCAACATAAGAGTTTCATCCTCTGTTGCCTCCAAAATATAAGTTGCATACAACTAGCAACCTTTCCTACAGAACTTCTTCAACTGCATTGCTAGAACCCGCCTTACTGAAATCACCTTTGGAATACCTTTTACCACTACTGGGTTCCCTTCTTCATCCATGCATTCGAAAGTTTGATTATAACAGTCAAGCTTTACCCTGTGAGCTTCTAACCAATCCATTCCAATGAGAACATCATAGGAACCAAGTGGTAGAACATCAGATATACACAAGTGACCAATCCATTCATGACCAATGGACATTTCTCTACCACTTCACTAACCTTTCTCTTAGTTCCAGTGGCTAGCTAAACTAACCAAGATTTTCTATGCTTTACTTTCTTAAAAGCATAAATCTCCACTACTCTAAGGGTAATGTAACTGTGAGTAGAACTAGGGTCAATCAAAATAGAAAAATATTGCTCAACAATCTTACCTGCAACTTCCACCATAGTTGACTGGTGATCTGCCTGGCGGTCCTCTTGTGCTGCATAAATTCTAGGGACGACCCTTGCTACTTGAGCCATAGTTTCTACTTCTTGAATGTTGTAAGTTGGCCTTGCACTCTCATTCTCAAGTGGACAACTTCTGTGCATGTGGGGTCCTCCATGTGGGGTCCTCCACATTTCCAACATTGGAGTGGTCCTCTATTCTGTTGTGGATCTTTAGGATTTTCTCCTGTCACTCCAACTGGCTTACTTGCAAGTTGGAATGGCTACTTCTACTGATTCCTGAAGTTAAAAGGTTTGAAACCTTTCTTTCTTTGGTTAAACTTCTCATTCTTCTTGTCCTTCCATGCCTTATGGTAATCACGTTTACTTTTTCTTTTCTCATAGCAATACTTAGCCTTCCTTATTGCTTCTTCAAGAGTTCTAGGTTCATAAAACTCAATCCTGTCTTTGTAACACTGAGGCAATCCACTCAGAAAACGTTGGACCTTCACTTTTTCATCTTTGATGTACCTGACATACCTCAACAATTCCAAGAAATTATTTGCATACTCTTCCATGGTTTGTTGTCCTAATCTCAGCTCATGGAACTCCTTAATCTTGTCATTATAATACCCGTCAGAGAGGTATTTCTGCTTGAAATACTTCTTGAATTGTTTCCACTTAAGTCTCCTTTCACTGATCCTCTTTAATTGCTTGAAGTATTCCCACCAAATGGATGCCCTTCCATTCAAATTGAATATGGAAACTCTTGCCTTCATGTTTCCCAAATAATCCTGAACTTGGAAGTACTTCTTTATCCCAAGAAGCCAAGCTTCAGCCTCTTGTCCAGTCTTTACCTCACCGTAAAATGTAGGAGGTTTGGCCTTCTTAAATTCATCCCGAGAGCGATCCCTATGGTGCTTCTTTCTTTTTCCCTTACGAGAAGAAGAGCTTGAATCCCCACTCGATTCTTTTGAGTCATATGATCTACTAGAAGTCCTTCCTCTTCTCCTTGTACTACTCTTACTGCCTTCTAGTTTTACTGTACCCTCTCCAGAGTCTATATTTCTTTGCAAGTTTGTCAAACTCTACAACATAGCAGCATTCAATTGATGCTAATCTTCTTGGTCTTTAATTAATCTTCTCATGGTGGACGCAATATCTGGTGGTGTCTCTTGGAATTTCCTTCCATTAGACTCTATGTCGTCATTTCCAACTCGGACATTTTCTCCCATGGCATCTCACGCATGCTTGTAGGAAACTTTGAGCATCATATCCATCATGGGTTCTCATGGTTGAACCACAACTTACTTTACCAAACAACACTACCTGGAATACTAGCCTTGAAGGTGACTATGATTCTACAAAATGTGTTAGTAAGACAACTGTTAGTTGCATAACATTTACACAAATCAAAATTACTTACCTTCTCTTGCAAAAATCATAAAATGACAATTTTGCCCAAAACACATAATTTTCTTCCTCAAAGAACGACTGTCTTAGGGGAATGACGGGGGTCAAGGGGGCTTGCCCCCCTTGTGTCTTCCGCCACTGCAGGGTGGGTCGAGGGAAGCGCCCTCGTTTTTTTTTTTTTGTAAATCAATAATTTTCATGCAATCTGGCACATAAGATCGCTGCCATTTTCTTCCTTCTCTGCCCTGTAAATCCATTGAAAAACTGGTGAAATCCACTGAAAAATACCACAAAAACTCAAATTTTTTTTTTGGTCATATCGTATCTCTTCCCAACTAGACATCCGATGTATCGGTTCACTAGTTGAGTACACTTCCGATGCCTTAGCGGACCGATCTTCATCTGTCTTCCAATGCACATCGGATCATTCTTCCTCTGCCTTTCGACACACATCGGCTAACCAATCCTCTATTTTTTTTCGATGTTTCGGACCGATCTTCCTCTAGCTTTCGATACACATCGACAGACCTATCCTCTATTTTCTTCCAATGTTTTAGACCGATCTTCCTCTAGCTTCCGATACACATCGGATAACCGATCCTCTATTTTTTTTCGACGTTTCAGACCGATATTCCTCTAGCTTCCGATACACATTGGCTGACCGATCCTCTATTTTTTTCCAACGTTTCCTGTACTTAGAAAAATTTCAGAAAAAAAATTCTTCTTATCTTCTTCTTTCTTCCGCCACTGCATCGGCTGCTCGATCATCTATCCTTTTTCGATGCTTCGACTTCCTTTAGGTGATCCTTGTCGACACCTCGGCTCCCCCTGGCCGAGAGCTTCGGCTCCTCCCAGCTGAGAGCTTCGACTCCGCTTCAATGAACGACTTCCGACGATTTCGACACTTCAAAAATTTTCAAAAACTTTTCAGGCTTTTCTCTCTGGTTTCCTTGTCGACTGTGTCTCGGCTCAACCCAGCCGAGACCCTTGGTTCCTCTCAACCAAGACCACCGACAAATTTCAAACTTGGAAAAATTTTGAAACTTTCTTTCCGCCGGTTCCTTGTCAGGTGGACTTCTGCCTATGTTATCTGGTGTATTAGATGAGCTTCTGGCTAATTCATTTGACATATCGGATGGGCTTTAGCCTAAGCCATCCGATAATTTTCATACTTAGAAATTTTTTTTAAATTTTCTTGTCATTTTCTCAGATTTTCTCATTTTTCCCCTATTGGGCAGAGGGTAACTTTCCTTTGTCACTGATTTTTCATGGCCCATTGAGGCCCATGCTACAATGTGAGCTCTGATACCACACTATAGCATCTCCGACCCTTCGACCGACGAAGAGGACGCTACCATTCCATTAACTATCCAGGAAACTAGCCCCATGAACATGTACATACATAAAAATTGAAATGATTTGAAGTAAAACATGTAGAGATGCATAATTATTAAGCATACAGTGGAAGCAAAACATACATTCAGGTATTCAACATGTTCATCATAATTCATTAAACATCAAATATGATTGCAGAGATTCAACACAAGAACACTTATCTTATGAAGAGTTCGTCCCACAACCAGCCACGTCACTGCAATGTTCCACCCAACCATAGGCCAGTGTGCTCCTTAATCTCTCAGCAACACTGCCACCCTTGAGTTGGGCATGATTCCCCAAGGAATAAGGAACTAAGCAGGATCACACATAGCCAAAAATACACAAATCAGCCAAGCCAAAACAATTGGGTTTATCAGGCCATCAGGGAGTTGTGAAAAGATGAATGCTAAGCTGGTGGGCTCATTGAAGAGCTAAGGACACCTACACCAGTACTAGCTTGACTTCTAGGACAGCCACACACACCCAACACAAGGAATCAGTCCCTTCTTTGCTACACAGTCCCTCAGGCCCTAACTTCCCTTCCAGTGCTATTCAGGGGTTGTGGAGAAGAAAGCCAACCCTCTAAATCTGTCTATGAGGCTCCCAAACACACCAGGTTTATCAAGCATACCAAGCCTTCATTCCCACTCCAACACAGTCCAAAGACCAACTAAGCAAACCAAAATCCTGGGGGAAACCAACAACGATTTCTCAGCTACGTGAGGAAGGAAAACAATCCCCGTGGAGGTGAATTCCAAGGCTGCATGTGAGTATAAAATGTCCAAAAACCCCAATCATAATTGAGAACCCACACAACCAAAAACGTGAATGGCACATACACAAGAAAATTGTGAATGCCAGAAAACGGCTCCCCCAGCTCTCTGCGTGAGGAAACAATGAAGAATGGGGTCGTTTCCCTTTCCCTTCCCATGTGAGGGTGGAAGAGTCTGCTGGTGGAGTGTGCGTGTGGGCAAGGACTGACAGTCCTGCCACACACCACTGTCCAGCAATAACTGCCCAACTAACATCAGAGGTTTCTAATGTGGTAGTTGACTGATTGAGGCAAGGGAAAGGTGAGTAAGACAAAAAGGTGGGTGACAGCTAAAAGGGTTTATCTGAAATGACACTTGGCTTTTCCCCAATGGCTCCCAAGGGTTAAATAATTTCCCTCCCCATCCTTAGGAAAATCATGCTGTTTTCATTATGGTTGCATTAACATAGATAGTTGGGGTTCATTTTAATTAAAATGCATAATTACATGATGCCAAAACTATAATGTGTCGGATATCACAATATACCATCGGCAACGATTTTAATTGCCAGGAAATTAAACGCTAAATCAATGGTGGGGATTTTTCCTTTAGCTCCACACCACGATTAATTACAATATATACATCATATACATTTAATGCAAACGGGGTCAAAACCAGGGTGTTTCATAATCAAATTTGTTAGCATATTGGTTAAATTTTGGGAACTCTGCCCGAAAGAAAAGGGTTCAAATCCTATATAATCCAAATTATATATATATAACAAACCATAGAAATACTATACGTAGAACCATGTGGACCACTTTAATTCAAACTAAGGAGGTCATGGGGAGATTCCACGTGGCACCATGTGATTGGTCCACGTGGAAAACATTCATTCATTGTTTCCACATCATCAACTCCCTGTCATGTCCCACAGAACCATGTCATGTCACCATGCCATGCCATCGTGCTCATTGTATGGTCTTGACACCTGCTAGACACCTTCGCTATACAACATGCCACATCATAGTCTATGGGCCTCCATTTGACACCCTCTAACAACTTTTTCCTATTCCTTAAAAAATTTAGAAGGGCATATCTTCCTCATACAATGTCTATTTGAGGCGATTCAAGCATAGTTGGAGAGATCTTGTTGAGGTATACGGAATGGTTTTGTTTCCATTGGGATTCAAGAACTCTTATTTTTGCGCATTCTAAGATGCACCTAGATCAAACAAAATGTCTCGGTATATCCATCATATTTGTTTTACATGTTTTTGCATCAAAACTTTGAGCAGTATAAGTGTTTGAATTTGAAGATAACAGATGAAAGAGGAAGTCCAATTCCAGTATTTAGGTGGAGTGACCTAATTTAAAGAAGATCTAATAACTCTAATTTTGTTGAGTTTACAAATAGGGTGATGGAAATTACATACACTATTATCCATGAATCTTCACCTCCTAGGATTTTTCCCGAGAACAAGAAGTGGATCCAGTTCACTCTTGATACAATAATAGGTGACTAGGTTCTACATGAAGAACATACAATAATCAAAGTCTATAGATTTGAGTAGGAGCCTTACCAACTCCCATCTTTCCTCACACAAATAATTTTTACAAAGGAATATGTTAGGCATAGATTTATAATAGATGACATACATTTTCACTACTTCGTACATCAAATAAATTTATTTATTCCACAAGCTATAGGGCCCTTCGATCTTATACGTTTGAAGGCTATGCAGTAACTAGAAGGTTTCTTAGATTAGTTAAATTTAATAAAAGCAAAAGTTGGACCTTATGATCCTCATGGAATCATTTCCAAACATATTATAGAAAATAGGAATTCCTCCTATGAACTTACCAAGGGCATATTTGTAGAATTTGCTAATTTAGAAACTTGAAAAGAAGTCCTAGCAATCCAAAACAGTATGGAAGAACAAAGAGTTTCAAAGAAAAAAATAGGGAATAATAGAGGATATGAAGAGATCTCTACAAGTATCGAAATTGATGATGATGAGTAGGGTCATCAACACAAAAGGCCCAAAACAAAAGTAGGGGAATGTGAGTAGGGGAAAATATTAACCAGAAGAGCTTCCAAGTCAATTGTATTAAATGATAGAACAACTTGCCAAGAGAAATGGGTCATCAATTAATTTTACTCACTATCCTTCTATGGAATTCATAGAGCCTTGAATCTTGTAAAAAACACCTTTGGAAGGTATGATACAAGTAAAGACATATTTGCAAACCTAATACATGAATATAAGATAAATGAATGTTAAAACGATGAATGATACTAGACATCAAATAGGTGTAGAGACATCTCATAATAGCATATATAAAAAATGACACTTTGCAGTGGTCTCTATTAGAACCTACAACGCCATATCGTGTTGACCTTAGTGACTACAAAGTTGACGAATACCAAGTGTACTTGAACCAATTTGAAAATATGGACAAAGATGATTTCTTTTTTTCAAATGTGGTTCACCATTTGTTAGAGGGCTACTCCACGGAAAATCCCAACACCTGATATTCAAACTGAATCAAGGTATGGCCAGCTCATCCTTCACACATTTATTACAAAGGGCTCCACAAGAGCATCATGTCACTTACAAGAGTAGAACCTGGGTGGGGAGGGTAATATTCATTCCTCCCAACCACCCAAGCTACATCCATTTGACACAAAGATGATTTCTTTAAACATACCAGTGACATGATATACAAGTAGGTGCCATAGTCTATCAAGAATGAGAAAAATCTTAGAAAAACATTAAAATATGAGATGAATGTGAATTTGAAAGGAAATACTAGCAAGAAAGAGGATTACATCCAATAATTGGAGACTCGAATCAATGAGCTTAAGCATCAAATGACTAAGCTAAATTTGGATGTAGAAAGGCAATATTTGATTAGAAGGACAAATCACACCATGTGGGACAAGATATCCCATTTTTTCATGGATGAGTGGCACGATTGGGAGGTCATCCAAGAAGAGTTTGAAACATATAAAGTAACCAAAGAGGTAGCGAATATAGTAGAAAGAGAGTCGGGAGACATGCCCAAAGAAGCTAAGAATATAATAGAGTATTTGAATAATAAAAGTAAAAAAAATATATTTTAATTGAAAATTAAATTATTTAAAGAAAACATTATTGAAAAGTATTTTTTTAATATTATTGAAGGGTAGTTTTTTAATAATTATATTAATTGAAGGTTAATTTTTTTTAAATACATTTTATTAAAAAATATTTTTTTAATTAAACTTATTATTGACTAATTCTTTTTAATATATATGCAATCAAAACATAAAAATTTAAAAGAAATTATTAGAAAGTCATACATCAAATAAAATTCCATTACCTTTATATACTTTTAATGATGTTTCACAATTTCTCATTAATGATGCTAATTAGATGTGCAACCCTCATCAAACCTGCTACAGTTGCATTAAATGCTTTGCAACTCAATGAATAGTTTCTTCCCATATTCATATTTATTGTTACATAGTTCCAATAGTTCCCATCATTAAATGTATTCTGATTCAAATAATCAATTATTTTATTTGTGACCTGCCGCCAAGCAAGTTGTACCGGCTTTGATCTCTCCGTGTAACCTGTGATCAGATGGTTGTTCAATGTTATTACCTGCAAATTTGGTGAGATCAGTTGCTTTATTGGAATCTCTGTGTGAAATGTCTAGTGTTTATTAATTTTCGTGGCGCTTGCTGCTCATAAATTAGAGTTCACATCAACATACTCCACTTTATCGGGACAGCTTTTCAAGGCGACAAATACTCTACATGCTATATAGAGCATTAAATGCGACGGCGGTCGCACTGTCCGCCGTTGGATCTTGCTTTGGAAAGGATCTGACGACGGACAGTGCGACCGCCGTCGCATTTAATGCTCTATAACATGTAGAGTATTTTTCGCCGCTTTACAACAATTTGTGAGTAATGGCAGAAAGTACGCGATAAAAGATTTCTATTTTTTAAATATACAAAAGATGAATTTGATGAATTTGAAGTCATGTATATTAAAGTTGGCCCAAAATATGACCCATCTAGGTTCAAAATTTATGCTAAAGGTTTATAATACCACATTTTTAATGGGTTCAAAATCTATGACTAAATGTTTATGATTCAACCTAGCTCAGTGGAATGATAGAATTCTTTGTTAATAAAAAAACATCCCCAAAATCCTAGTGTTGAAATTTGAGGAAGTTTTACAAATATTCTGAGAGAAATTTTTTTTTTTTTCGGAATGTGATAGTTATGGTTATAAAGTGTTCATGAAATTGAATCAATGGAAATACAGAAATGGATTTCATGTTCTGATTCATTATGATTATATAACCTATTTAATATGGAGAATACTGTAAACATGTGTTGGAATTTGTAGTATATAGCTCCAAGTAATCCCATAACACTCTCATTACGGAACAGTGATATAATTGTTTACTCTGTATTATGGAAACATCCTATGTTTACGATATCTTATAGTTACAGCTTCAGTTACAGTTGGAGTGGGTTATTTTTTTTACCATTTGCATTACGGGTTACAGCGTGCCCTGAATGCTTGATTCTCTTTGCCAAATATTTAGTCATCCATTTCTTAATATTAATCAACTGAATATATAGGATACATAATAATAATACTATGGAAAAATACTAAAGATGACAGAATACTATAGGTCGCTAACTAACTCACTAACTAACCACAAGTGAGATTATATTCTTCAACATGCCTCCTTAATCTCAAATCTTCACCACTACCTATGCTAAAAGATGCCTACTAGTCTATGTCTCAGCTAGGCTTACATTTTAGTTAAAAAACGTCTACTTCACTTTCTTCCTTGAAGTGTACTTGGACTTCTTCTTCTTTAGCTTCTGGATCTTGATCTTAAGTAGTTCTTCTTCTTTAGGTTCTAGAATATGGTGCAAGTCTTTTTCTTCTGTTTCAACAAAAAATATGAATATATTTCAGCTCTTCTTGGAGAGCATTCACATCTTGGTGTTACTCATCAATGGCAGCTACTTCATTATTGACTTCTTCATTTGCTTGTACACAATGTGCATCCTTCATTGCTTCTTAAAAAATTGTGAGCTGAGAAGAAAACAAAGCATACTCTAGATGCTCATCACTAACATGAGTCTTCTCATATATCTCCCTCAAACTTCCTTTCTGGTTTTAGGGTGGACTCTCTGTTGCAAGTTTTGCTCACAGAGACTATCACTCACATCATTGAGTACTACTACATTGGCAGGGTTGTTTTCAATGTCAAACATCATTAGATCAACATTGGCTACCACATAAACACACTCTTCTTGAATATCTTCCACTTCTATTGGATTCCAGTGCTTTGGGTGACTTGNGCAGGTTTGTTTTCAATGTCAAACATCATTAGATCAACATTGGCTACCACATAAACACACTCTTCTTGAATATCTTCCACTTCTATTGGATTCCAGTGCTTTGGGTGACTTGCAAAGTCATCATCTTCTACAAATTCTTCACTGAAAGCTTCTACAATAGATTCTTCACTAAATACTTCTTTCACTATATAGGAAATACACAATGATAATATTATGGGAATATACGATAGGTTGACAGAAGACTATGGATAGCTAACTAACTCACTAACTAACCATAGGTGAGATTACATTCTTCAACATGGTAAAATACCATATGTTGACAAAAGACTATATAGAGAGCTAACTAACTCACTAACTAACCATAAATGAGAGTACATTCTTCAACATATGTGTCCATAAATGAGATTACATTCTTCAACATATGTGTCGGGCTTAGGTGAAACCTCACCACAAATTAACCGAGTCCCAAAAAAATTAGTTGAAAAGATAAAGATGAAATGAAATTTCAACTAGGATATTAAACGTTTGGTCAATTCGTCATTAATTGTCAAAGCAAAAGTAAGTACAGAGAAGTACGTAAGTATAAGGGGGTTCATCCAAAGTTCATGTGGTTGAAGCCAAGTTTTAAGGGACGATGACATCATGATAATAGTGCGAGCTATGGAAAGGCCAACTAACCATTTATTAACTCTACTTTCCTCAGAGAGACGAGCGACGAGGCGAGACCTGTGTTTGTTTGGAGCAGAGAAGAACATCGGATCTGGACTTAGTCTTTACGAATTTACATAAAAAGATCATCTAAAATGTGTAGATCGTGTAGATCTCCCTGCTGCTCGCAAAAAGGGCTCAACTGGGGGCGGTGGAGCGTTAAGGAGGATATGATTTTGTCGGAATACGTTCGAATTCATGGCGATGGTGAATGGAGTAAAATCCCCCCAAAAGCAGGTGAATCTCAACAAATCTGTTACAAGTATACTTAAAAGACGAAATAGTCCTAAAAAACTACAGATTTTGTTTTGCAGGTCTTAAGCGGTGTGGAAAGAGTTGTAGATTACGTTGGACTAACTATCTTCGTCCCGGCATAAAACGCGGAAGCATTTCACCCGACGAGGAGGAGCTAATTTTTCGACTGCATCGCCTTCTTGGCAATCGGTATGTGCAGAATGAGTGAACATGGTGTATTAGTGCAGTAAAGCTTAATGATTCCAAAGTCAGGGTCTAGAAATTTGGTTTTAAACGCGTACGTTTTTTCCAGTTTTCTCTCATATTTCTTTGAAAATCAGGGAAGATTTCTTTTAAAGTTTTGAAATAACTATTAAAATTTCTTTAATTGGAATGTATTTGGGTATTTTAGATTTGTGAATCCATTTTAACATTAAAATCACAATTTAGGCCACACAAAATTTAAATTTCTTTTATAAAAAAACTGCATTCGATTAAAAATCGTAAAAAAGTAAAAACGTCGCCGATTTAGAAAAGTGACGGCACGTTCCGATTCATGCAGGTGGTCGCTGATAGCAGGACGATTGCCTGGGCGGACAGACAACGAAATCAAGAACTACTGGAACACTTGTCTGAGCAAGAAGCTCTTGCTGGACGAATCACAGCCGAAGAGAATGTCAAGATCTCCTTCTCCCAAACGAAATCACGTGTTAATCAAAACGACCCCCCGCAGAATAATAACTGCGGTGAAACACGCGGGTATTCTAAATGCAAACGACTACAGTAATCGTTTAAGTTCAGATAAAGCCTTGAAATTGTGTACTATTCAACAAAATGCAAAATCTCCCAATTTAGGTTGTAACCTACAGGTGAATGATTCGGAGCGCAGCGCGTTTGCGATGACAGATGTTACAGATCAAGTTAGAAATTCAGCTACCTGTTATATGTCGAGTTTTGTTGACCAGCAATCTCCCCATTTCGATAATTCTGCAGCACATGGAACCACACTAGCCGGGAATTTATTTGATCTGCAGGAGGCATTGTCTCCACACTGTAATCTGCTCTCTTCTCCATCATTCTTTTGGACAGAATCTGGATTAGAACAGTTTGGCATGATACGTGCTACGTCAGTCGGTGCCGAGACAATTGCGTTTGAAGATACGTGCTTTGATCAAAGCAATCCGAAGAACGTGAACAGGTTTACGTTGGCGGATGATCGAAGAATGGAAGAATTCTACGGTAACAGCCAGCAGGTGGATTAGATTTGGTGAAATGGATTATATAGCGGTTTCAAACCCTCCGAAATCGATAATATAGTGTAAAACTTGAAATACTTCATTTTATTTCTTTAAATTTCATGCTTTATAATTTTTATTTCACACATTTGATCTTCTGAAATACCACTGATTTAGATTTTAGACTGATGAAGTTGATTTAGAGTGAGGAAGTCGATTTATATTGACGAATTTTCTTCCGAGTAATTATATCATATAATTGATAGGTTTAAAGTTGAAATTGATATACTTGGAGGGAGTAAGCTAGTTATGGAGCAATCCTCCCTCATGGGACGGAGGAGGAGCAAAGTCAAGGTTGCCTTTGCTCTTCCTCCGTCCGATGGAGGGAGGATTGCTCCATAGCTAGCTCACTCCTGGGGATCAGCTAAATGATCAGAACCGAATTCATAATCTGTTGTTGGGTCCCATGCTGTTGGGTCCTTTTAGACATAATCTGTTGTTGGGTTCCTTTTAGACATAATCTATTTCTATTGAGTATGTTTATAAAGAAAGAAATTCAATGGCAAAAGCTGGAATAGCTGAAATGCTTAAATGAATATTATCATGTTGCCTTTCGTGTTCTATGATTTCAGTTGACTGTATGGCTTTCGTGTTCTATGATTTCAGTATTCTCTTTTGCGAGCTATGAAATTAAATATGGATTATATTCAGAAATGAAAGCTGATGGAAGATACTTGTTTGAAAGAGATTTCATGAATATATAGAAGAAATATGGCAATCTTATATTTGATAATAAATACCTGGAAAAGGCTCTTTCATTTTGTATTTTGAAATTTTATGGATGTGTAAAAAGCTCTTGTATAGTTTTTGACTTATTTAGAAAGATGTATGAAAAAACATGTTTTCGAAGGCCTTGGAAAAATGTAACTATATTTTAAACATTAAGATAGTTATGGCCTTTTGATTGAGTATTTTGAAATATTATGGATATTTAAAAAGCTCGTGTTTAGTACTTTCTTTGAGTTTGGAATATTGAACAGTATGATTTTAACTGGTTTATAAAAGATACAGGAAAGAAATGCTTTTGAAGGTATATACATACTACAACTATATTTTTATTAATATTGAAGTATATTTTTTTGTTGGCCAACTAATATTGTTTGTTTCAGACAATCAACACACATTTTTCATTTGTTTATACCACCAAAAAGAACTAAACGACAAGCTTTGCAGGACGGTTTTGCGTTAGATAGCTTTGTTTAATCCTTACCGCACCGGAGGAGAAATTAAAGATGAAATTTGCATATGTTGTAATAGGTTAATCAGCTTCAACGTCATCTTCTATTTAAAGTTTGTATTTAAAAATACGATTTATATAGTTGTCAAATTGAAGACGCCAAATTTTATAGTTTACTTTGAAAAATAAAAATAACATACCATTTTTGAGTAAATAGTTACATTAATTTTTTCACACTTTTTACGATTAAATTTTGCATCTGTTCAGAACATAGTAGTATTATTAGTATTCGGCGGTATTCTATTGAACAAATTCCTGGAATATTTCATCTTTGTGTAATACTAATATTAATATTAGTGAATTTTAAAAAATTAAATTTTAATTATTAAAATACTATAAAATAGATATTTTTTAATTTCATACTTAGCAATTTTTTATTTAATAAAAATAAAAATATGCCAAAAAAAAATATATGCAATTATTATGGCAACACTAGATTTATTAGTTATCAATACCATGTGCCCAAAACCACTTATATCTTATCTCTTTTGGAGTTAAAGTTAATCATAACACAATTTAAACATTAATTAATTAATTTCAATGTAAATCGTGGTAAATATTATTTACTTTCTTCTTAAAATAATTAATAACAATTAATAACTAAGAGTTTTCTCTCTTATCTGTATTCTTACTTGAATTATGTTACTATGATTCAGACATGGGATTCAAACTACCATTAGCCTTTTAAAAAGTTGACTTAAATATTACAAATGTATTTCTAAATGCTATTAAAACTATAGACGGCATGACATTCAGAAATATAGAAATATATTTACTATTTATTAGACATGATTTCATATAGTAGAATTTTGAGTTGAAATATTATTTATGGTTTTCCTAGATTGAACTAGAATTATTGTTCAAATGTATTGTTCAGATTGATTGTATGAAAGTGGTTAAAAAATTGAAATAAACAATTAAAAAAAATACAAGTAATAATTAGTAGCTCATAAATATGAGTAGTAGCTCATGAATATGAATAGATAGTAGCTAAGAACATTTATTTAGACATAGATAACTTAGGTTTCAACACATCAGAATTAGGTTTCACGTTTAGGGTTTTGGTCATTTCAGAAAGTTTGGCATAAAAGAAGAGACAGTTTGGTCATTGAGTGAGCTAGCTAATTATCTCTGTTTCATATTAGCGAAGTCTGCCATATTTTATTAACAGGTTAGGGAGCGTTTGAGCATGGCCATGCAACAAACCGAAACACAGTACACGGCGCGTTGAATGTGCAGACAAATTTGTCATAATACTGGTTGTCCAAATTCTTCGATGTTGAAGCCTTTGAAGCGAACTGGACTTCCATTTTCTTTCAGTTATGCGGAGTGATCCAATAATATGGATTCTCAAGTTTCAACAACCGTCAACAAACCATGCACGGACTGTTGTTCTTCCTGTAGATTTCGAACTGTCACAACTATTGTGGACCGTTGTTCTTTCTGTAGATTTCGAACTGTCGCAACTATCGTTGATTGATGTTTATACGACTTTCTATTTTTTATTTATTTTGTACAGAGACTTGCAAATAAAAAGTAGCTACGTGGCTAAAGTGAAACATACAACTTTATATATATATATATATATATATATATATATCATGTAAATTGATTTACAAGATAGGACAAAATTATTTTTATAGAATGTACGTTCCCATCAAAGAATATATTATTCAACTATTCTACTTTTGTATAGAAAGTATTTTAGTGTTACACACTTCAAAAATTATTTAAAAAAATAAAAATTATACAACTATTTAACTAGATGTTTGTATAGAATTTTAGCAAGCATTATTACATTTGAGTTTAATTAATGATGTTATGTAAAGTTATTTACATGATTATGTTGTTTATGTCACGATTTTTTTTCATGTTTTACTAGGGCCTTACTTAGCCCCAAGGTTTGGGAGACTAGACCTTAGTCTTGATCACACCTTGCAAATGTAATATGGTTTACGATAGTCCTAAGGCACAATGTAATAAAACATTTAGGAAAGGACCTTGGTCCTATGGTGCGAAGGGTGTATGGCAAGGTTTGATTATTGGACACAGTGTTATGCAATGGTTTGAATGGTTAATATATTGGTCGTTGGTTTATATGGTTGTATGTTTAAATGGCAATGGTTTAAATGTAATACGGGCATATACCATAGTTTGAAACAAAGGCTCAATGGAATGATTAAAGGCCATCATTAGACCTCGCCGTGAGTTATGTAGGTGAAAAGGGTTGTACCTTGGTTGACTTAAGGTTTAAAGGTGTTGTTTTTGTTATACCCACATCCTGTCACCACCATGTGATAAGACCTTTGACTTACATGTTTGCCCTTAATCCCAACACTTAGAGTGGAAACCTACTCTGTTTGTCAATTCTACATGAAAAAACTCAGCACCGCGCTTTCTCTGTGAACCATGAGCGGTACCTTGCTCGTACCGCCTGCATCCTGTTTGCCATAAGTGGTGCAGCTGCCTGTCGCCTTTGGTCCATAAGCGTTTCTCATCTTAACCGCTCTGTCATAAGAGAAGAAAAGCGATACCCTGGATAAAATGGGAAAAATAGAAGTTTCTCGAGGCTTCTAGATCGTGAGGCTCGTGTCCTCCCTTATCCCTATCATTGTGGGTCAGATGAGCTCAAGATTCCCCATCATAGGATCTTAGAGGCCACCTCATACACAAATCTCTCAACCATTCCTATCCATTGAACCTTATAAATACAAGCTCATGTCCATGGTTGAGGGGGAGAACTGTGGGGGTATTTTTATGTTGTTGGATTGACCACTTGGCCCAAGCCATTGGAGAGCATAGAGAACAAAGTTGGAGATTATGGGGATGAAGTGTTTGTTTCATGGAGATGCTTGTTGACACTAAGGCGATGGTTGTAAACTTATCCATACATTTTTAATGCAAAGCTGATTTCCGTCCCACATTACTGTTGTTTTGATTTCGCATGTACATGTTGTTAGATTCCTTAGTCACTAACATGGACAAGTAGATGATTTTCTGGTAGCTTTGATGTTTTTGCATGTTTGATCTGTTTGCAAGTACACAGGTTCACTATCGAAGCAGCATTCCATGTGTCTACGACATCCAGGGAAGGTCTTCATCCTTTGTCGTTCACTCATTTGTTCTGGATCTGAACCATTCAAACTAGATGAACAGTTTCTATCCGCAGAATGTGAAATATTCTTGGTTACAAATCTGGCGACTCTGCTAGGGAATAGATACATATATGAATTGATCTGATATTCCTCAGTTCTTGAACTCTTGTTCGAATCTAGGCTCCATCTCCAACTCTCTTCAGTCAGATCTACTATTTGACTCAGTGAATTTTGGTTTGAAACTTTCAGATCTCTTCAGATATGAAGTATTTCAACTTTTTATGCTCTTTTTTACGCTCACTCCATCAATTTTTACCTTGATCTCATCTTTTTCTAACTTGATCTGTTGTTCTCCTTTGTATTTTGGATCTATACATGGAACCGCTCTTATGATGTTGGCGAGAAGCGGTGCCACCACCTGAAACTTGTTAGTATCATGCGGTGCCACCACCTGAGTCTTGTTATCCAGAAGCAGTGCTCATCCAAAACCGCTCTTTCAAGACCCCTCCAGCGCGGTGCCAGGTAGGCCTTATTCCAAGACTATTTTTTTCTCATTTTTTGTAAAAAAATTGAGTTGATTTGCTTTCAGCCCTACACTATCAGGCTTGTGTGTTATAATCTGATGCTTATGGTTTGAATTTGGTGGTAAAACATCAGCTTGATTGAAGAATTCAAAAGCTAAATTAGGCTTGTTGATTGTCCATTTTCTTTCGTGCTTGTTGGTTGTCTTTGTGAAAGGATTTCTTTTTCGAAAGCTTAGGTGTTAGAGAGCTCTCTTTTTATTTTTGTTATATAGACTAAAAGAAAAACGTTTAACTAGCATCTTGATTTCATTTTTTCTTCCAATAGAAGACTTATTTTTGTTTGTTTAATTTTTTTTTTTTACTGAGATTAAGTCATTATCATTAGTGAGCATAAGACATTGGATCTCTGATTGGCCTCATAATCTTTTAGGTTATCTATGTTCTTTTGTCTCTTTTGCATTTGTACTATCTCATCAAAATAAAAAATATTGTAGTTTTAAGTGAGATCTATATATGCTTTAAGAAAAATCGAAAAATAGAGTGCATATGCATATAGTGTGCTTCTTGTTTTTCTTTTAAGAAAAGAGACTCCTCCCCTTTTGATTGGTTTCAGAAAAGAGAAATGAGTTTGGAAAGTGTTGCTTGTCTTTGATTTTGTGTTCAATATTGTTGTTTGGAAATTTTTGGTTTTGAAGCAAAAGAAAACACTCTCTTTCCCTCCTGTAGGTAGGCATACCACAAACGGTAAAGTGAAATATTTGCATATGCATATTGCATGGTTTTAATTTTTCTGTCAAAACTCCATGCATTCACCTAACCGTCCACTTTAAAATTAATAGTAGTTATAGGTTAAATTTTACATACCAATTTGACTGATAGGTTAGAGACGTGTTCGGGTGTCGTTAAGCATAGGAGATGTTGTTACTTGTCCGCATAACATCCTAGGACTCGCGCGGTTCTTCCACGTACCGTCGGTATATCGAACGACTTTTCACATACCCTTGAGGTATATAGAGAGGTACTTCACATACTCTACTGTATATCGGAAGGCCCCTTGTGTACCGTTATGCATTAGACAACACTACTATCAATTTGAGGTCCCACATACCTTGCATATATCGGGAGACCCCAGTGGGATACCTTATCCATCTGAGGAAATCCCTTTGGGCATCTTGCTTGGATCCATACACCGAAAACAACATTCAGAGAGATTACTATGCATGTGCCCTTGAGGTATATCGTGAGTGGAACCTTCTTGATAATCTTGGTGAGACACTTGACTATCTGAACCCCTCCTGTCATTTTAAGTTTGCTTATTTGAACTATAGCTTGAGTAGGGAAATTTTTGGTGTGTTTTCTAATTTTTGAGACCCTAGGTTAGATAGGAGCTGTACAAACTGGCTGAGCTAAGACAGTCCAGAAGAGTACGGGGCTTGCCACTCGACTTTATTCCTATATAAGGAGAAAATCCAATGGAAGCTATCGACCAAGGAGCTGCTACCACCTCCCAAGTGGGAGATAATGTGGTTGCCGAAAGCGGATGACCATATCCTTCACACTCGCCTCCCTTGGTCCAACAACCTTTTCGGGGTAATAATTTGTTCCATTCTCCCATAGAAGGTCATGTTGATGATACTACCCTTCCAGATTATGGACCCAATGCTCCATTTTGAGATACCTCTATAGGACAGGCCATTGCCTCATTTGGCACCCGTTTAAACTTTTCTGAAGAAGTTTCTCCAAATGAAGAAGAACGTAGACAATACCACGCAGCCATTCTCCGTGCACAGGAGATTGAAAAGAAAATAGATGACATATTGGGCACACCACCATCACATTCCACAATTGTTTCTATGGGATGTCATTCACTTGCCGATTCTATGAGGCCCATTGAACTGATTATAGATCGCACAGTAACTCCACACAATCGAGGTCAAGCTACCACCTCCCATATTATGTATGTTCCCAATCTCCCCAGGTCTTTCGCACCTGGGGCTCAACCTTCAATTCTTGTTTCTTCATTACCTTCTAGTGCCGGGGGGCAACCCCTAGCATGACCTATGTTATCTGGCACCGTAATTGTATATAGTCAAGGACAGACCTCTGGTAAAGAGCAATCTGCAGTTTATGTCCCTCCCACCCACACTAATGTGGTTCATCCCCCATCTAGTACAGGTCTTCCCTTGGGGGAACAACCTGTAACCAATCAAACCTCTTGGGTTTATGGTTATACAACAAATCAAATACTTGTAGGAAACATTAATTATCCACCCAATCCTACAGGAATTCCTTATGCTAGAATTTCATATCCTAGTAATACTTTCACGCCATGGGGGAAACCTAACTGGTTCTACATGCCAGCTATGGGGGGGATACCTATACATACTGCAGGAGGTGCGGGAGGACCGCCTTATGGAGGTCCTCCCTCTGGGGTGCCTAATGGTCCTGAAGGGCTTGGTGGCTTTCCTCCTTATGGTCCTAATGGTCCTGGTGGTCCTGGGGGGCCTGGTGGCTTTCCTCCTAACGGCCATGGAGGGTCTAATGGCCCTCTTCCTAGTGGTTCCGAAGGCTCTGGATTTTTACCTCCTAGAGGCCTTGGCGGGTTTGGTGGTTCGCCTCCTGGTGGTCCCAAAGGTCCTGGTGGTCCCGGAGGCCCTAGTGGTCCTAACAATCATAATCCTGAAAATCAACCCCCTGCGGCCGGATTTTCTAGTAGTTCTTCGTCACAACGACCTGTCTATTAGTCTACTTATGGTCCTACTGGTAACTATATGCCATATCAATATTACCAGTATGTGCAACCTAACCGTCAGTTACCTTTCCTAGAAACTTTGGACTTGCCTGATTTGTCCAAGTTGATTAATGACCCCATTCAACATAACCCCTCATGGCCTCCCATTCCAGTAAAGTTACCATTGGACATTCCAAAGTTCGATGGGAAGCAAGGAGACGATCCGAAAAACCATGTCATGACATTCCATCTATGGTGTTCTTCAAACTCCCTTATGGATGATTCAGTTCGTTTAAGACTCTTTCAGCGAAATTTGACCGGTACATGCGTGAAATGGTATATTGAACTTCCGTAGCACTCGTTTGTGGATTTTGGCTCGTTGGCAACTGTATTTCTTACACACTTTCAGCTTCCTATTTGTTATGAAACGGGTACTGATCTCTTAACTTCTCTGTGACAGAACACATCCACCCACATATCTGATCATATCCATGAGTGGAGAAGGTGGAGAAGACTTATTAAGGCCCCTATTCTGGATCAGTTATTAGCTGATTGGTTTACCAAATATTTGTTGCCCTCGATTTCCCGAGATGTGGCTATGGGCGGTGTCGTTACTGAAGAGAAAGCCATTAGTCGAGCCCAGTATATGGACTTGGTCTATAGTCTAGAACTTTGTATGACTTGATTCCTCAAGCTCCTTGCCTAAGCACCGATCCTGCAAAGCTGCCATTAGAAGCCCCTATTGATGGGATTGCTGGTTCAATCTAGTCCTCGTCAGCAGCAAAACCTGCCAAGCAACCCCAAACTGCCACCCCTACTTCTTTAACTCCCAAGGTTTCTACCGAGGTTAATTCTATTCATAGTATTCAAACCTATGGCAATAATAAAAAGAAAGGTAAAAGTAAAAATAAAAAACCTGGAAACCAACAGGAGAACCAAAAACCAACCAACAATGATAACGATAAAGGGAAAATAAAAGAAAAATATCCATGTCTGCTATGCGGAGGTGACCATTTCACAAAAAAGTGTCCCCGTCGAGACGAAATGACCCAATTTTTAAAAACAAATTCCGCACCCGTAGTTCTCACGGATCCTTTTCCCTCTCAACAACAATTGATAGACCACATGTCTAATCAGGGAAACTCTAGTTCGCCAAAGGAAATTCATATGATGTCCTCGGATACCATTAGTCTGCAAACTCGAAGTCAGAATTATGACAAACCCGCAGACAAGAAAGAAGACCATTCTTCTTCAGGGAAAGCTCCCTCTACTTGTTCTTCGGATTCCTCGTCTATTATCCCCCTAACCATAGAGAAGACTACTATCGATATGATTTTGCATCCACCCAAGAGTACCCTTAGGAAGGATGTTTTTAACCCTAATGCCCGAGCTGCCCAATTTTATAATGTGGCTGAAGATCTTGCTCAGGAACCATGTGCAATGTCTACCTTGGAAATGCTCCAAAGTTGTCCTACACAACGCAAAAACCTGTTAACTACGTTAGGAGATTTAGACCAGGACAATTCTAATTTGAATCATTTCAATGTCGAGAACTATAAGTCTAGACTACCTCACAAACTTGCTTTCCAAATCATCATGAAAGTAGTTAGAAAGAAAGTCTTTAGGATTGTCTTAGATGAAAGAGCTTCAGCTTCGGTTTTGTCCCTGTCTTGTTGGAAAGCTATCAGCTCTCTCGAGCTTGTAACATCACCTACGACTCTGAAGGCCTTTGATGGATGAGGTTTCCAGCCCCACAGTCTCATATCATCCCTTGCAGTCGAGCTTGGGGGAAAAATTGTTTCTATTCAAGTAGAAGTATTGGACGCCTTGTTAGATTACAACCTCCTTCTAGGAATAAATTGGTTTTACGCCATGACTGCTGTCGCTTCGATAGTATTCCAAATAGTCCAATTTCCACATATAGGGAGAATTGTTACCATTGATCAACTTTATTTCTGTATGTCGGATGTTACGACCTCTACAACTAATAACATCCCTATGTTAGGCCAGTCCCCTCCTCCTTACCAGCCAATTGGGGTAGGCATGTATGGATATTTTTCTGTCCACTCCTCCTAACACAGATACAGCGACAATGAATATGATTGTGTCATTTGATTGTGAGCCCAAGGGAAAACAAATTGTTGAGTCCACCTCATTGAGTCCACATGAAGAAATGTACAACAGCATTCAAAACCTTTTTGATGATCACACCGATGACCTTCATCTGGTGGCTTCGAATCATTACCACTTGCCTTACTGGTTAGAACCATCTCTTCCTATTCTGGATTATCTCTCTCAGACTTTTCCTTTCGATGAGTCCATTATGGAGATTATGGATATGAATGAGTTCATCTCGGAGGATCACCATCATAGATCCCTGTTCCTCCCTAACACCAGTTCGGTTAACCATGACTTTGCATCTTTGTTTTCCACTTATATTGTCAAAGCACCTCAAAGTCCCATATTGTTGCAAGACACAGATTCTAAAGGAAACCTTTACAACATTACTCAAACAAATCCGATTGACATATCAGCCAGGCTTGGTACCATTGATCATGTTCACGTTGGGAAGAGCTACTTGACAGACGAATCTGAAGCATACAAGGCACTTTTCAAAGAATTCCGCGATATTTTTTCCTGGTCTTATGAAAAAATGCCTGGGATAGACCCATCCATTGTATTCCATGAAATTAAAACCTATCCCATGGCTAAACCTATCACGCAAAAACTAAAGCAAGTCCATCCACGGAAGGCCACATCTATTAAAGATGAGATAGAGAAACTTCTCAAAGCTACGTTTATTTATCCCGTACCCCTGACGAAATGGGTATTAAACATTGTCCCTATCAATAAAAAGCAAGGCACCATTAGAATCTGTATCGATTTTAGATACTTAAATGAAGATTGTCCCAAGGAAAACTTTCCTACTCCATATATCGATCAGATTATCGACAACAGTGCTGGAAGTGTCATCTTCTCATTTATGGATGGATTTTCTGGCTATAATCGGATTGAGATATTACCCACCGATCAGCACAAGACGACATTTATTTTCCCATGGGAAACCTTTGTGTATAGGAAGTTACCTTTTGGCTTGAAAAATGCTAGAGACACTTTCTAGCGTGCGATGTCCTATGCGTTTCACGATATTAAACATATTGTTGAACCGTACCTTAACGACCTCCCTGCTCATTCACAGTGATGGGAGGACCACCCTAGGTTTTGTGGTCTCTAAGGATGGCATTCAGATAGACCCTTTGAAAATTACTGCCATTTTAGCTCTACCAGCCCCAACCAATCTTCTCGAACTCCAAAGTTTGCAAGGGAAGGAAAACTTTCTCTGCCATTTCGTGTGAATTTTGTAGAGAAAACACACGGTTATATGCGTCTCCTCAAGAAGGAAACTTTGTTCTTCTGGGATGACTAAGCCCAAGCGCCTTTGATAATCTTAAACATGCTATGAAAAGGGTTGTACCTTGGTTGACTTAAGGTTTAAAGGTGTTGTCCTAGCTGCGAGTTGACAGCACAACCTGGCTTTAGATGCTTCCCTAGGAGTGCAACCCGACCGTCCACCTGTAAAACACGATGTAAAGATCTTGAAAGGGTTTAATGTGTTGTTTTTCATGTTTGAACCCTTCATTGTTGGTTTTTTTGGGCTCTAAACTTTCGAGAACCCAAGCTCTGTTCTGTTGATGGCGACTTGTTAGGGTTTTCTGGTGTAAAAGATTGCTACGATTTTGATGGCATTGTGACTGGTTTTTTTCCAAAGTGTTCCTACGTCTCCCATGGCTTGCACAACCACCTAAAACACGTTGTTTCACTTTCAAAAGACTCTCCCACCAACTCCGGCTATGATACAACCCTTCACCAGGTAAAAATTTGATGGATAAAGTTAGGATATTTTATTAGAATTTTTTTATAAGATTTTGCTTTAATTGATACTGCTTGGTTGTTTTTGTGCAGGAAGAGGAGGGATAAGGGAAACCCCAGAGGAGCTGACCCCTTTCCCTCTCTACAACTCGTCTAAGGTAAGAAAATGTAAGATTTCAACTTCCTTACAGTGATATTCCTAAACTGTTTTGACTACAACTATGTGTTTCTTGTAGGTTAGGAGCACTGGTGAGGAAGGAGACAGGGTCACCTCCTCCTAAGCCCGCGTCTTAGAAAGCCCAAAACTATTGCTCTTGTTTCTAATTGTATTTAAAAGAATTTTACCTACAGTTCCTAAAGGCTTCTTGGTTTGATGTAGGTACTATTTATCTAAGCAAAAGGAGTCAAGAGGGTAAAACCACTCCAGCTTTGTGCAAGATAAGTTTAAAGTTATTTTTTCAACCCCTAGGGTTTAAGCTCTGATTTATAGAGGGATTTACGGTCTGTCTGCTTCACATTTTTTTTATGTGCATTATAGCATGTTGTAATACTTGCATTAGTGCTGTGGGTACCATTGCGGATCGACTTACCACCACTTCGCTTACTCTATAATTAAAAGTCATCAGGGTTTAGTTAACGAGGGTGGAAGCCATCATGGATGGTGTTATAGCCACACCGTGTATGGGTACATAATTTTTTATATTGTTTAATGTATAAATGATTTGATATGACCCTTAGGGTCTTTGCATTTTCGCTGAAACCACTGTCATTAGTTAAAACGTGGTTATACTTGTATATTCCTTTGTTTAAATCAATTGTTTCCATCCTTTGATGGTATTAATTCCATGTATGAGTTTGAAAAGTTTCGGTGCTTAAAGATATCTAGGTTCTTTTAAATAGGAAGTCTGTAGCATTTTTTTTTAAATAGTGTTGCCTCGGGTTAAATACCCATATGATGGTTTAGCCAACACGTTTCTATGTAGATTCCGCTAGCTAATTGTATATTTGATTTTGAAAAAGAATACTTGTGTTTATTCCTTGTGTAAGTAATGGTTACCATCTGAATGGGCTTACGGCCATAAATTTGCAAGACTGTAATCTTTTAAGCTTGTTATTTTTTAATTTTTAAATCTATTACAACCCATAGGGTCTTACGATTTATGTGAAGTAAGTTTATCATTAAAATCGTGGTTAAATGATATAATGCATGCATTTGGTTTGAATTCCTTTTAGATCTATTTACTATACTTTATTAATACTCGGCTTCCATCTTAGATGGGCTTATTACTGGTATTTAGAAAGGAAAGATTCACTGCTGCAAATTATTTGGCATCTTGCTTTAAAAATTGTAATGTGGATTTACTATGAATACCTTAAGTCTAGCTATTGACTGTTAGCTTTAATGAAATTGATAGGATATTTGTAGATTCGTAAATGATTTGTTAGATATGTTTGGTATATCATAACTGATATAATCATGTATGTGACTATCTCCATCTAGGTTCAAAACCCATGACCAAATGTTCATGACACTACCTATTGGAGTGGTAGAATTCTCTATTAATAAAAAAAAGTCCCCAAGAATCCTTGATGGGTAGTGATGAAATTTGAGGAAGTTTTATTCTCAAATACTTCTAAATATTATGAGAGAAAGTGTAATCTAATGCTTAAACAATTTTCCAAAACTTATTTTTGAGGTTTGGGGATTTCTATGAGGAGTCATTAATTTTTCGTTAGCTTTTAGAGAGGTTAAACATTGAAACTTGTTAGTAAACCCAAATTTTAATTTCAAGTAATCATGGATCTTAGTGGATGTGTATATTTCATAATGTTAGTGAGTGTCATTTATAATTAGTTTGTGTGATTTTTTATAAGTAATTTTGTTAAAATTTTTAAATAAATAATAAAAAATATTTTTTTATTGTTTAAATTTTTAATAAAATTTTATTAACTTAAAAAATATACCCATATATCTATGAACATGCCTAGTGTTACAACCATGCGCTAGATGACACCTTCTTCACGCCCAAGAGGCTGGCTTGGGCGCCCATGTGGGAAAGACGGTTTGGTCAACAAACTTGATAAGTGGTGTTTTGGCCATGTGACGAAACACTTGAGCAACGTGTGGGCCTAGCAAGGACGCGCTCCCACAAAATAACCTTGGGTTCACCCATTGGATCTTGGCAAGCCCAAGTGCATGGAACCTTAGCACTTCGTCGGTTGGAAACACACTTGATTTGAGTGCACGTTGATGACTGAGGGATCTAGAGGAACGATGCCACATGACGAAGGCGCGTCCCTTGGAGTGTGCCCGACAACCACCTTGGTTTCCCAGGAGACATGTTCATGGGAGCTCCTTGTTAGAGGTATTCATTGAACCAAGCTCCTATTTGAAGGCACACCCCTACACAACGACGCCCAAAATTGGTGTGCGTTGATGGAAGATGCCCTGCAGAGGCGTGCTTAATGCCCAACGACAATGCCACTAGAAAAGTGAATTGTGCGGATGTGGACCTTAGCAAGGAGAGACACATCGGCTAAGGCAGATGACGTGCACGCTAAGGAAACTAGCGCACCCACCTTGAAGAAGCACCTCCCATTTGATGGTATAAACACATGATGTAACATTTGAAGAGAGGCATCCAATCCAAGTGAAGTTGGACAAGTGACAAGTCACTAAAGAAGATGAGTTGTGGAGGTTTCTGAGATGAGATGCAACGAAATCACTAACGCAGGATTTACTCAGAAAACACAGTGGTTGTAGAGAGAAACGTCGGTCTGGAAAACCGGTGCTCCTAGACGATTTTAGTCCAGTATATAGTTGACGGTAGCTGCACGGGTTAGTGAAGTTTGATAGTCTTGAGAGCTAGATTCCCATGGAGGGGTTAGCTCATCTTGGTGTATTTTTGTAATAGAGGTGTGGCAGCTAGATGGGAGCACACTTGGAGCTATGTCAAGTTGTGGAAACTCCACTTTTGTAATATGTTCATATAGTACAAGTTAATGGGGTTGGCCGGTTTGGAAACCCCACCCTTACTTGTGTTTTGTTTTACTTGATTGCACCGTGTAATGAAATTTGTTTAAGTGTGGGTAAACAGTTCATAAGTAAAATTGATAAACGATACAATTGTTAAGGAAAGGTTTACACAGGTTAGGCGTAGTCTGTTGAAGTGCATCTGAGTTGGTCTTACCCTCAGAACGCTTTAAGACAGTGTCGCACACCCAATTAGACCACACGAAAAAGTGGGCGTGTTATTGTGGCTATGACAGGTGGTATTAGAGAAAATTTGCAGCCAAAAGTTGAGGTTCACTGAGGTTTTCACAGTATTGGTAGGGTTAACGCAGTTCAAAGAATTGGTGTTTTTCAACAAAAACATGAAGCGACCCAGTGCCTAGCGAAGGAGAGCGTTTTAGTGGAATGCCTCCGTAGAGTCGTCGATCCATTGGAAGATCGTCGGCAAGTAGGCTTCTTGGAAAGGATCGCATAGCAGAGGTGCGCTTGGTAGCAGTGTGCTCCGTAGAGAGAGCGCCAACAATAGCACTCAGGAGACACTCGTTAGAGCGCTCCTTCACTGCGCGTTTGGAAGCACAATGACAATAGCACGTGCGGAGGGTGCACTCAAGGTGACTCCCGCAGGAGCACCCATCATCACGCGATGGTTAGCGCGACCAACGATAAGTGAGCGCTCTTGCAGAGGTGCGCTCAGGAGGACTTTGGTAGGGTGCATCGGCAAGGACGTGCTCCATAAAAAAATGCAGAGCTCCTGCGAAGGGTGTGCTCAGGGAAGCACACAAAGGAGTGCTCGTCACAATGTGCGACGACAGAATGCATGACGACACTAGGAACAATGCGTGCACTCAGGATGGAAGTGAGCTTGTCAACAACGCGTAGTAGCACAGTTAAAGGAGCGCCCAGGGTGTGGTAAGGAAGCGCGACCTACAGCAAGTGCGCCTGAGGTTCACGAAAGAAACAAATTGGGGAAAGTGTGTTCCTATAAGGAACGTCAGCTAGCGAGGTGCGTTTTGACAATAAGTACAGTTGAACTTCAAACGGAGGTGCTTGGATGGGGTGCTTCAAAATGAAGCAAGTATGTCAGGCAAAGCTGAATTTTGAATGAGAAGTCACCTTGGATGGACTTGCAACTTGTCTAAGCGAGTGTCGTAAGGGAGGAAATTGGTAGACGAAGGCAGAAAGTGAACGAACAAGACAGAGAGTCCGTGAACCAAAGTTTGGAAGAAGTTAAGTTTGGAATGGGTAAGAAATCCACAGAGATGGTTTCTGAGTCAGAGGAAGAACTAGAAGTTCCTTCTGAAGGAGAGGAGTTTGTTCATGAGGAGGCCAAACTGGAGGCTTCTAAAGTGAAGGGTAGGATTAACTCTCTTGAGAAAAACATGGGGCAATTTTTTGAAGCGCTCTATGCTCCTGGAGAGAAGTCTGCAACTTTGCTAAGCGAGATGGATTGGATGCGGAAGGATTTTAATGAAGCTGTGAACAAATGCAAAGAGGCAACCGACGTATTGCATGAGGTCATTCAGTAAGATAAAGAGATTCAGGTTAGGAATTTTTAAGCATTGACAAAACAACTTCGACTTCACAAGAAGTACCAAGACGACAACATCGCACTATTCAAGCGAGTGTCAACTAGTGGGCCTATCACAATGAATACCATGAAGATTTGAATGAATGAACCTAAACCATTTGAAAAAATACGTGATGCTAAGATGCTTGGAAACTTTTGTTGGGACGTGGAGCAGTACTTTGACCAGATGCACACAAGTTCAAACGAAGCTAACGTGAATAATGCTTCCATGTTTCTCATAGGAACAACCAATTTATGGTGGTGAAACCACGCGAAAGATGTGTCTACAGGAAATGTGACTGGATAGATCGAGAACTGGGAAAAAATGAAGACAACCTTGAAGGCACAATTTAGTCTAAGGAACCATGGTTGGATCACACAAAATGAGCTTATGAGGCTTCAACACATCAGGAGGATTCAAGCCTACATCGAAGCTTACACTAGTGCCATGTCGGAGATAAAGGTTATGAGCGATGAGGATTGCTTGTACCACTTCATGAAGGGTCTGCAGAATTGGGCACAAGCGGACTTCTGACGCCAAGGAGTGAAGACCCTTGCCAAAGCCATTGCAACAGCGGATAAGTTGCTTGACTTCCAAGGAGATGGGAAAGATGAAGTCAAGGGAAACGAGGATGGAAACAAGAAAGGTCTAGGAAAGTTTAAGAAGAAACAAAAAGGAAATACTAAGACATGGAACAAACAGGATGAGGAGGAACCGAAGAAGGCAGATGTTCCCAAGGACAAGGCGAAACCAATTTCGTGTTTCATATGTTAAAGGACCAGTACGCAAAGAAATATCCTTTGTGACGACATAAGTTGGTTCTGGTGGAACAAGAGGATAATTTGGTCGATGTTCTACAGGTGTTGAATGCGGTTTTAGAGGAGTTAGGAGTCTTACCAGAAACAAAATTCACCAAACTGAGTTACATTCCCGCAGAGATAAACATACAACCGGTTTTTGCACTGGTTGATAGTGGTGCTACACATAATTTCGTAAAGGAAGAGATGACAAATGATGAATCAATTTGTAGATTGAGCCAGGAGTGAACATGTTCAAGGCGGTCAATTCATAGGCCGAGAGGGTCGTAGGATTGGTTCACCAACTATCTTTGAATATTGGAGAGTAGTCGGGAGACGCCAATCTCACAAACATTCCTCTTGATGACATTTATGTTGTTCTTCGACAGGAGTTCATGAAGAAGGAGAAGGAAGCTCCTATGCCTCACTTAGTGAGTTTAACATTTCTTGTGAAAAAGGATCCCATCTATGAGCAAACGGTAAAGAGGTTACCGAGACAACAGAAGGTGACTGCGTTGGCAGTGTCCCCTCCCATCGCAACAACTAGGAATATTGGTGGATAAACGTGTAGGGAATGCGTTGGCATAGAAGAAGTGACTCGGTTGGATGAGTGCTTCACTTCTATGGAGTTGGTTGTTTAATGCTAGACTAGTGAATGGAAAGCATGGAAAGGGTTGTGGAAATGACCATGACGAGTTTATAGAAACTCACCAAGTTCTGCAAGAGTGCGGAAGAACGACAAAGTGATAAGGAGAATAAGCTAGTTGTAGTGTTAGCGCAGAAAGAGGACACTTCAGTCACAACAGGTGCATTCCATAGATGAACCCGAAGTACAAAGACTGTTTGAAGAAGGGAATGGCACCATTGGCGGAAATGTGCCACTTCTCCTTTCTCCCGCTGAATCGGCTCCCGGAACTATTCTCCCTTCCGCAGAATCGGCTCCTCTTCCATTCTTTCTTCCGTCGAATCGGCTCCTGGAACACTCTTCCTTCCGCCGAATCGGCTCCCGGAACACTTTCTCTTCCGATTTGGCACTTACGTCGGACGTCGACGAACTTTCACATCGGAATCCAAATGGCTTTGAATTCCACAACGGCGGCTCGCCAAAGTCCGAATCCTTCCGATTTGGCACTTACGTCGGACGTCGGCGGACTTTCACATCGGATGTCGGCTACCTTTTGGATCGGAAGTCTTAATGATTTCGCTTCCGCAACGGCGGCTGATGGGCCACTTTCCCCTCCGATTTCCCCAACACTTAGACAAATTTTAAACCTTTCTGTGGCATCGGCGGTCGGATGACTCTCACTTCGGATGCTGAATTGCTTCGCCGTCTGCAACGACGGACAGGAGACTTCACCAATCCTTCCGCAACAGCGGAAGTTCACTTCGCCAGTCCTTTCGCAATGGCGGAAGTCCACTTCTCCAGTGGTCCGACCGCTCAGCACTTAGATGGTTTTCTGAATTCGTTGGCTCACTGCTGTTCTACTGGACATAGAGGGTAATTCTACCCTCTATCAGCGGCTCTTTCTTGGCCCATAGAGGCCCACTGCTGCAACCCAGAGCTCTGATACCATGCTGTCACGTACCCATGCCTCCGACCGGCAAAGAGGACGCGACCCAAGCTTAATCTGACTGCGCAAGAGCCCCATGAACATGCACAGGTATAAAATTTGCTGAAACAGAATGCTTAAACAAAAATTGAACTAAAATATGCACACAGGATTGTTTATCATGCATAGATGCAATTTAATCCTCATACACAGTGGAAAACATCAGCATTCATACATGCCTGTACTCATTTAACATGTTCATCAATTTCATTAACATAAATTAGGATTACAGAAGTAAAATGGACAAAGTCACTTATCTTATGATGAACTCGATCCGCAACCAGCTACGTCGTTGCAACGCTCCACCCAACCATAGGCCAGCGTGCTCCTTAATCTCTCAGCAGCACGGCCACCCCCGAGCTGGGCATGATTCTCCAAGGAATAAGGGAACTAGCAGGCTTACACATAGCCAAGGATAAGCAAAACACACAGCCAAGCTAACAGAGTTGGGTTTATCAGGCCATTAAAGGGATGGAGAAGGCAAATTGCTAAGCTGGTGAGCTCATTACAGAGCCAAGAACACCTACACCAGAACTAGCCTGACCTCTAAGACATCCAAACACACCCAACACAAGGAATCAGTCCCTTCTCTGCTACACAGTCCCTCAGGCCCTGCATTCCCTTCCAGTGCTATTCAGGGGTGATGGAGAAGAAGGCCAGCCCTCTAGCTCTATCTGTGTGGTTTCCAACCACCAGGTTTATCGAGCAAAAATATGCCAACATCCCTGCTCCTCTCATAGTCCGAAGACCAAACATTTGCACTCAGGAAATTAAGTCAACTGTCACAGCTTAAACAGGGAAAAACAATTTCTGAGTCATTCTTGGCCCTCTTGTGGCCAAAACGACTCCCAATTTCGAATTACACAGTCCCAACTAAACAGAAAACAGCTGAGGATGTGAATGGCTCTTTTCCAGGAAAAAATCGTGGGTGAAAACGCACAGCTCTTAGCTCGCCATGTGCGCCCCAAACAGAAGAATACCTGTGCGTGGGAAAAACAATTCGACCCAGCAAGGAAAATAACAGACAATGGAGGCCCTGCGTGAGGAAAAATAGCTTCGTTTTTGTCCATGGATGCACAAACAACAGGAAGGATGTGAATTTGCAGTTCGTGGGTGCTCAGCAACTCGTGGGAGAGAAGAAGAAAATCTACGTGAGACCAAAAACCGCCCAGAGCCTGTGCGTGAGGAGAAAACAGACAAAATCGTGGAGAGTGGAATTGCCTGCGTGAGTGATGAACAACAAAATCATGGAGGTGAATCGGTATTGGAGAGAGAGAGAGGACGCGAATTGGAGTGAAAATGCAACCGTGAAAGCAACAAAGGGTGGAGTGTGCGTGTGGGCAAGGACTGACAGTCCTGCCACACCCACTCCCAAACAATAACTGCATCAACTACTAGCAGTAATTATTAATTGCAGTGGTTGGGTGAGACAAAGGGAAGAAAACACATGGGTTTTTCTCTCATGGCCAAATTTTAGCAAATTCCCCCCCTTGGGAAAATCATGCCCCATTCGATTTAGTTGCCGCAACCGTAGCTGGTTGTGTTTATTTTAATTATAGATGCATATTTACATGAGGATAACTCAAAACGTATGCCGCATGCCCCGACATACCATCAGTGACAATTCAAATCCAAGCATAACATAACCGATCAATGGTGGGGCCTTGGCCTTTAGCTACACACCATGATCATTTACAATTTATACATCATATACATCTAATGTAACGGGGTCAAAACCGGGGCATTACATTCCCCTCCCCCTTCAATAGCACTGTCCTCAGTGATTTACAAAATTGAACAAAATGCTACACTGGTATCGCCTCAGTGTTCCGCAGAATTGAACAAAAATGGATGTGCCAATCGCATGGCATCCTCCAGCTCCCATGTAGCCTCTTCAGGCCCGTAGTGCTCCCATTGCACCTTTACCTGACCTATGGCTCGGTTCCGGAGCATTGTGACCTTCTTGTCGAGGATGCGCATTGGCTCGATTTGGAACTCTCCCTCGGGTTCCACTTGAATCACATCCCAATTTATCACATGGTTAGGATCATGTACATATCTCTTAAGCAAAGAAACATGAAAGCTCTAGTGCTAGCAGGCAATGCAAGTCTATATGCAACTGGCCCTATTCTTTCAAGCACTTCAAACGGCCCACAGTATCTCGGTGACAACTTGACACAACTTCCAAGCTTCAAGGAACTCTTCCTTGCCCTCACTCTGACGTAAACATGATCCCCAACACTGAACTCCTTGTTCACCCTATGCTTATCTGCATAGCTTTTCTGCCTATCCTGTGCTGCTTTCAGCTTCTGCCTGATCTTTGCCACCTCTTGCTCCATTTCCTTGAGCAATTCTGGTCCAAGCACAATCCGGTTCACGGGATTATCCCAAGTCACAGGTGTCCTACACCTTCTTCCATACAAAGCTTCATACGGACTCATCCCCAAGGATGCTTGATGTCCATTGTTATAAGCAAACTCTACCAAGTGTAAGTAATCTTCCCACTTGGTTGGTTTGTCCATTACGTACATGCGAAGCATATCTTCAAGCACCTGATTAACTCTCTCGGTCTGCCCATCTGTCTGAGGATGGTATGCAGTGCTGAAGTTTAGCTTCGTACCCAAATCTGCAAACAACCCCTTCCAAAAGTTGGAAGTGAACTTGACATCCCTGTCAGATACTATTGCCTTCAACAATCCATGCAATTTGAATATATCCTTCATGAATATCTTTGCAATGTCACCAGCCTCATATGTAGACTTAACTGGTATAAAATGTGCTGCATTCATCAACTTGTCTACCACAACCATGATAGAATCATGTTGTCTCCAAGTCATCGGCAATCCTGTAATAAAATCCATGGAAATAACTTCCCATTTCCATTCCGAAACTGGCAAAGGCTGCAACAAACCTGCTGGATGTTGATGCTCAACCTTTACCTGTTGACATTTCATACACCTTGAAATGTATTCAGCTATATCCTTTTTCATACCTGGCTAAAAGTACTGCTTTCTAGCTGTAGCAATTGTCTTTTGATATCCTGGATGACCAGAATACGGAGCTTGATGGATTTCATCCATAACAACTCTCCTCAAATCTGCTACATCTGGAATATAAATCCTACCTTTAAAAGTGAGAAGCCCATCTCCTTCCAATTTATATTCCTCATACCTCTTCTCAAGACTTTGCTGCTGCAATTTGTCTTTTACACGCTCATACAATTCATCTCCAGCAGCATGATCAACAATCTGTTGTCTCAAATCTGATTGGCAAATACTAAGAGATGCCACATGCATTTCTTGCATCTTCCTGCTGAGTGCATCAGCTACCTTATTTTCCTTTCCTTTTATGTGCTTGATTTCAAAATCAAACTCACATAAAAATTCCAGCCATATTGCTTGCCTAGCATTCAGAGTAGGCTGATCAAACAGATACTTCAGTCCGCAGTGATCCGTCCTGAGCTCAAATCTCCTGCCCATCAAGTAATGCCTCCACATCTTGAGAGCATGTACTATGGCTGCAAGCTCTAGATCATGAGTGGCATAGTTCTTCTCATGTTCCTTCAGCTTTCTTGACTCATAACATATCACGTGGTTGTCTTGCATAAGGACTCCTCCAAGCCCTTGTCCGCATGCATCGGTACATACCACAAAATCTTTCTCTGGATCTGCAGCCTTCAATACTGGTGCACTAGTGAGAAGATTCTTCAGCTTCTGAAAACTTTCTTCACATCTCGATGTCCATTCGAACTTCATCCCCTTCTTTTGCAAAGAAGTGATAGCATGTGCAACTTTGGAGAATCCCTCAATGAATCTCCTGTAGTATCCTGCAAGTCCCATGAAAGATCTTACATCTGTCACGTTTCTTGGAATAGGCCAATTCATAATGGCTTCAATCTTTTCAGGGTCCACAGAGATACCCTCCTCTAAGATAATGTGCCCCAAATACTGAATTCTATCTCTATAGAAGTCACACTTTCTTAGCTTTGCATACAGCTGATGCTCCCTAAGCAAATTCAATGTCAATCTCAAATGTTCTTCATGCTCTTCCTCATTCTTAGAATAAACAAGAATGTCGTCAAGGAAAACAAGAACAAACTTGTCCAAATACCTGCTAAAGACACTATTCATGAGGCACATAAATGTAGCTGGTGCATTGGTGAGGCCAAATGGTACCACTACAAACTCATAATGCCCATACCTTGTCCTGAAGGCTGTCTTATGAATGTCTTCATCCTTGATTCTCACCTGATGGTAACCAGACCTCAAGTCAATCTTGGAAAATACCTTTGCTCGTCTCATTTGATCAAAGAGGTCATCAATCCTAGGCAAAGGATATTTATTCTTCACAGTAACCTTGTTCAACTATTTGTAATCAATACATAACCTGAGTGTACCATCTTTCTTCTTTACAAACAGAACCGGTGCTCCCCAAGGAGACACACTTGGTCGGATATACTTCTTTTCCAACAACTCTTGTAGTTGCATCTTTAATTCTAGCATCTCCGGTGTGCTCATCCTGTAGGGTGCCTTGGACACTGGTGCTGCTCCTGGCACAAGTTCAATTGTGAAATCAATGTCCCGCTTTGGAGGAAGCCCTGGAATCTCATCAGGGAACACATCCCCGAATTCCTGTAAAACTTGATAGTCCTCCAACCTTGGAGTTTCATCTCTCATTTCCTCCAAAATATGAGCTGTATACAACTGGCAACCCTTCCTACAGAAATTCTTTAACTGCATAGCTGAAACCTGCCTCACTGAGATTACCTTTGGAATACCTTTCACAACTACTAGGTTCCCTTCTTCATTCATGCATTTGAAAGTCTTATTGTAACAGTCAAGCTTCACCCTATGAGCTTCTAACCAATCCATTCCAATGAGAACATCATAGGAACCAAGCGATAGAACATTCAGATCTACACATGTGACCAGTCCATTCATGACCAATGGACATTTCTCTACCACTTCACTGACCTTTCTCTTAGTTCCAGTGGCTAGCTGAACTAACCAAGACTTTCTATGCTTTACTCTCTTAAAAGCACAAATATCCACTACTCTAGGAGTAATGTAACTGTGAGTAGAACCAGGGTCAATCAAAATAGAAACAGATTGCTCAGCAATCTTACCTGCTACTTCAACCACAGCTGATTGGTGATCTGCCTGGCGGTCCTCCAGTGCTGCATAAATCCTAGGGACTGACCTTGCTACTTGACCCACTGTTTCTGCTTCTTAAACATTGTAAGCTGGTCTTGCACTCTCATTCTCGAGTGGACAATTCCTACGCATGTGGGGTCCTCCACATTTCCAACATTGAAGTGGCCCTCTGTTCTGTTGCAGATCCTTAGGCTTTTCTCCAGTCACCCCAACTGGCTTACTCGCAGCTTGAAATGGCTGCTTCTGCTGATTCCTGAAGTTAGAAGGTTTGAAACCTTTCTTCCTTTGGTCAAACTTCTCGTTCTTCTTGTCCTTCCATGCCTTATGGTAATCCGGCTTACCTTTGCTTTGCTCATAGCAATATTTAGCCTTCCTTATTGCTTCTTCAAGAGTCCTAGGTTCATAGAACTCAATTCTATCCTTGTAAGACTGAGGTAATCCACTCAGAAAACGCTGGACCTTCACTTTTTCATCTCTGATGTACCGAACATACCTCAACAGCTCCAAAAACTTATTTGCATACTCTTCCATGGTTTGCTGTCCCAATCTCAGCTCATGGAACTCCTTGATCTTGTCATCATAATACCTGTCAGATAGGTATTTCTATTTGAAATACTTCTTGAACTGCTTCCACTTAAGTCTCCTTTCGCTGATCCTCTTCACTTGCTTGAAATGTTCCCACCAAATGGATGCTCTCCCACTCATATTGAATATGGCAACTCTTGCCTTCATGTTTCCTGAATAATCATGCACTTGAAAGTACTTCTTAATACCAAGAAGCCAACCTTCAGCTTCTTGTCCAGTCTTTACCTCACCATCAAACGTAGGAGGTTTAGCTTTCTTGAATTCATCACGAGAGCGATCCCTATGGTGTCTCTTTCTTTTTCTTTTATGAGAAGAAAAGCTTGAATCCCCACTGGATTCTTCAGAATCAGATGATCCACTAGAAGTCCTTCTCCTTCTCCTAGTACTGCTCTTACTGCCCTCTGGTCTTGCTGTACCTCGTCCAGAGTCTATCTTTCTTTGCAAATCTATCAAACTCTGCAACATAGCAGCATTCAACTGATGCTGCTCCTCCTGGGCTTTAATTAAGCTTCTCATAGTAGCTACAACATCTGACGGGGTCTCTTGGAATCTCCTTCCATTAGACTCTATGTCATCATTTCTATTACGTACATTTTCTCCCATGGCATCTCGGGCATGCTCATCAGAATTCCGAGCATCATATCCGTCATGGGTTCTCATACTGAACCACCCCTTACTTACCAAACTGCACTACCTGGAATACTTCTCTTGAAGGTGACTATAACTCTGCAAACGTGTTAATAACACAATTGTTAGATGCATACATTGATACAAATCAACATTACTTACCTTCTCTTGGAATAATCATAAAATTACAAATGCCCAGGCACACAAAATTTTTCTCCTCCAATAACATCTATCTGAGGGGGACGACGGGGGTCAAGGGGGCATTAGATCGCTGCCAATTTCTCTTTTTCAACCCTGAAAATTCCCCTGGAAAACAGCTGAAAAATCCCTCTAAAAACAGTTGAAATCGGCTATCGGATGCCTTTCCACATCGACTGTCGGAAGCCTTTGTGCTTCGGGTGGTTTGGTCATTTAGGCAGCTGCAATGACGGCTCTCGGAAGCTCCAATCCTTCCGCAATGGTGGCTCTCGGCGTCGGCTGTCATTCCACATCGGAAGTCGGATGACTTTTTCTCCCGCTGAATCGGCTCCCAGAACTATTCTCCCTTCCGTAGAATCGGCTCCTCTTCCATTCTTTCTTCCACCGAATCGGCTCCTAGAACACTCTTCCTTCCGCCGAATCGGCTCCCGGAACACTTTCTCTTCTGATTTGGTACTTACGTCAGACGTCGGCGGACTTTCACATCGGAAGCCAAATGGCTTTGACTTCCACAACGACGGCTCGCCAAAGTCTGAATCCTTCCGATTTGGCACTTACGTCGGACGTCGGCGGACTTTCACATCGGATGTCGGCTGCCTTTTGGATCAGAAGTCTTAATGATTTCGCTTCCGCAACGGCGGCTGACGGGCCACTTTCCCCTCCGATTGCCCCAACACTTAGACAAATTTTAAACCTTTCTGTGGCATCGGCGGTCGGATGACTCTCACTTCGGATGCGGAATTGCTTCGCCGTCCGCAACAATGGGCAAGAGACTTCACCAATCCTTCCGCAACAGCGGAAGTTCACTTCGCCAGTCCTTCCGCAATGGCGGAAGTCCACTTCTCCAGTGGGCCGACCGCTCAGCACTTAGATGGTTTTCTGAATTCGTTGGCTCACTGCTGTTCTGCTGGACATAGAGGATAATTCTGCCCTCTATCAGCGGCTCTTTCTTGGCCCATAGAGGCCCACTGCTGCAACCCAGAGCTCTGATACCATGCTGTCACATCCCCATGCCTCCAACCGGCAAAGAGGACGCGACCCAAGCTTAATCCGACTGGGCTAAGAGCCCCATGAACATGCACAGGTATAAAATTCGCTGAAACAGAATGCTTAAACAAAAATTGAACTAAAATATGCACACAGGATTGTTTATCATGCACATATGCAATTTAATCCTCATACACAGCGGAAAACATCAGCATTCATACATGCCTGTACTCATTTAACATGTTCATCAATTTCATTAACGAAAATTAGGATTACAGAAGTAAAATGGACAAAGTCACTTATCTTATGATGAACTCGATCCGCAACCAGCTACGTCGCTGCAACGTTCCACCCAACCATAGGCCAGCGTGCTCCTTAATCTCTCAGCAGCGCGGCCACCCCCGAGCTGGGCATGATTCTCCAAGGAATAAGGGAACTAGCAGGCTTACACATAGCCAAGGATAAGCAAAACACACAGCCAAGCCAACAGAGTTGGGTTTATCAGGCCATTAAAGAGCTGGAGAAGGCAAATTGCTAAGCTGGTGAGCTCATTACAGAGCCAAGAACACCTACACTAGAACTAGCCTGACCTCTAAGACATCCAAACACACCCAACACAAGGAATCAGTCCCTTCTCTGCTACACAGTCCCTCAGGCCCTGCATTCCCTTCCAGTGCTATTCAGGGGTGATGGAGAAGAAGGCCAGCCCTCTAGCTCTGTCTGTGTGGTTTCCAACCACCAGGTTTATCAAGCAAAACTATGCCAACATCCCTACTCCTCTCATAGTCCGAAGACCAAACATTTGCACTCAGGCAATTAAGTCAACTGTCACAGCTTAAATAGGGAAAAACGATTTCTGAGTCGTTCTTGGCCCTCTTGTGGCCAAAACGACTCCCAATTTCGAATTACACAGTCCCAACTAAACAGAAAACAGCTGAGGACGTGAATGGCTCTTTTCCAGGAAAAAATCGTGGGTGAAAACGCACAGCTCTCAGCTCGCCATGTGCGCCCCAAACAGAAGAATACCTGTGCGTGGGAAAATCAATTCGACCCAGCGAGGAAAAGAACGGACAATGGAGGCCCTGCGTGAGGAAAAACAGCTTCGTTTTTGTCCGTGGATGCACAAACAACAGAAAGGACGCAAATTTGCAGTTCGTGAGTGCTCAGCAACTCGTGGGAGAGAAGAAGAAAATCTGCGTGAGACCAAAAACCGCCCAGAACCTGTGCGTGAGGACAAAACAGACAAAATCGTGGAGAGTGGAATTGCCTGCGTGAGTGATGAACAACAAAATCATGGAGGTGAACCGGTAGTGGAGAGAGAGAGAGGACGCGAATTGGAGTGAAAATGCAACTGTGAAGGCAACAGAGGGTGGAGTGTGCGTGTGGGCAAGGACTGATAGTCCTGCCACACCCAATCCCAAACAATAACTGCATCAACTACCAGCAGTAATTATTAATTGCAGTGGTTGGGTGAGACAAAGGGAAGAAAACACATGGGTTTTTCTCTCATGGCCAAAGTTTAACAAATTCCCTCCACACATCCTTATCCTTGGGAAAATCATGCCCCATTCGATTTAGTTGCCGCGACCGTAGCAGGTTGTGTTTATTTTAATTATAGATGCATATTTACATGAGGATAACTCAAAACGTATGCCGCATGCCCCGACATACCATCGGTGACAATTCAAATCCAAACATAACATAACCGATCAATGGTGGGGCCTTGGCCTTTAGCTCCACACCATGATCATTTACAATTTATACATCATATACATCTAATGTAACGGGGTCAAAACCGGGGCATTACATTTCATGCTTATATAGAAATATGGCAATACTTCTCATATTTGATATTAAATAGTTGAAAAAGGCTCTTTGATTTTGTATTTTGAAAATTTATGGATGTGTAAATAGAGCTTGTTTAGTATTTCACTTATTTATAAAAGATATATGAAGAACATGTTTTTGAAGGCATAGGGAGAATGCAACTATATTTTAAACATTAAGATAGTTATGACCTTTTGATTTAGTATTTTGAAATATTATGGATGTTTAAAAAGCTCATGTTTAGTATTTAGTTTGAGTTTGGAATATTTAATAGTATGTTTAGTACTAGTTCATAGAATATAGTATTTAGTTTGAGTTTGGAATATTTAAGAGTATGTTTAGTACTCGTTCATAGAACATATACGGAAGACATGTTTTTAAAGGCATATTAAGAATGTAACTATATTTTTATTAATAGAATTATATTTTTTAAATAATTGAAAATTTAAATAGATTTATGGTGGTTTTTTTGGTTATTAAATCATAAACTTATAGATATTATTTTATATTATAGTTTTTCTTAAACAAATCAACAAAATGTTTAACCAAAGTGTAATAAATATACAATCAAAATTCATTTTATGATTGTCTTATATTATTATACTTAAATGCATGATATTTTTTTCTCCCGTTAATTAAAAACAGTTTGAGCATGGCCACGTAACCGAACCAAAACACAACTCAGTACACCACGCGTTGTATGTGCAGACAAATTTGTCATAATGCTGGTTGTACAAATTCTCCGTGATGCAATAATACGGATTCTCAACTACCATCAACCAACCATGCACAGACTGCTGTTCCTCCTGTTGATTGAAGTTTGATGTTTACGATTTTTTTTTTTACATAGAATTGCAAAATAAAAATTAGCGATTTGTACTGACCGCTAAGTGAAACATACGATTTGTACAAACAGCCTCCGATTTGTACAAACAATTAAATATTAAATTGATTTACAAGATAGAACACAATTATTTTAATGGAATACTTTCAAAGAATATATTATTCAACTACTTTTGTATAGAAAGTATTTTAGTTAGTAATGCATGGTGGCATAGGAGTTTAGATATTAGATGAGTTTTGGATTTTTTTTAATGGATAAATAATAATAATAATAGGTGGTATTTATTTTATAGGAGCTTAGATATTAGATGAGTTTTTTTTATAATAATAGTAGTGGTGGTAGTGGTGGTAGTGGTAGTGGTAGTAGTGGTGGTGGTGGTGGTGGTGGTGGTGGTGGTGGTGGTGGTAGTTGTTTATTTTATAGTTTTTATATTTTATTATGTTAATTGTATTTTGATTAAAATTTAAATAAGTTTTATTTAAATTTATAGTTTTATTTATTTATTAAATAGTATATGTTTTATGTTTATATTAGTTAGTTTAATTATGCTATATTATATCATAAATAAATGAATAGTTAAAATAATATGGTAATTAATAACTTAACTAAGTGATCAATGATTAATAATTATGTGAAATATTGTGAAATATTATTATTTTATATTTATTATTTAATATGATGAATTAATATAAAATATATATTTTTACCCCCATCAAAATTTAATTTTATTACTTATTTAACTTCAACCATGGATGTGCCATAATGACATATTTACTCATTAAGTAATATTATTTTTTTGTTGGCCAATTCATATTATTTGTTTATGTGATAAACCATGACATTATTTTATTTATTTTAATATTTTTGACAATTATATTTATGTAAAGAGTTATTATAAACTCCAAAACTTATAGTTACAATTTGTACAACAAACTACTTTTTAATATAAATAAAAAAATGGCACTTGAGAGTTCAGCTACATGAGGGAAGACCACCATGGCACAAGAGAACATATGTAAGCAAGCTAACAACCAAACAAGATCCTTAATCATAGGGATTTATGGATTGATTGAAGATTTGATTGCGATGGCATAAGACCTTGGAAAAACTATATAAGAGTGCACTGAGATAGTATATGACGTCATGTTGTGTATAGATGAATGTGTTGAGTGTTCTCTCTTTTCATAAGTCCATCTACTTGTTAGAGATTTTATAGGCTAGTGAAAAATTGAAAAGATTTTTTTTTTATAGGCTAGTGAAAACTACCCCCAAGGGGATCATTATTACTCATACGAAATTACATGCGCTACTTATACTTTTGATCTCCTCAGAAACTGCCCATACTGTCATGTTACTCTCTTATCCATTCAATGATTATTAGTTCGTTTACTTCTTATGTCTTAATTTTGTTATTTAAACTATAGATACATCTTAGTTATTACTTTCGGTGAATTAATGAGTTGTATAGATCATTGTTTTGCTTCTGCATATGTGTACTTTTCTTATTTAATAAAAACTAACTTAACTTTGTTGATGGGAACAAAGTGGTGGACTGGCAGGACTCGTTCTCCCATGACGATATGAGAGGTAAGGTCCTTCTTCGTTATGCAGGCTTACTTAGTTCATACGAACTAAGGCACATTATTTATTGATTTACATGTTACTCTTGCGATATCGAGATTATTGGTTACTTGACGCAATTCAGTTCCTAGTTATACTTCCAGTTCCACCTTGCACTTTTACTACTGTTCCGTTTTACGACTCGGGTAAGCCGTATGTTCGTTAATTATCTTTCTTAGTTAATTAACTAGATGCTATGAATTATCTTACTATCCTTACCATTATTAATTATCTATCTCTGGTTGATTTATTTCTCTCCTCTCCTTTGGAATACCTTTTACCACTATTGGGTTCCCTTCTTCATCCATGCATTCGAAAGTCTTATTATAATAGTCAATCTTTACCCTGTGAGCTTCTAGCCAATCCATTCCAATGAGAACATCATAGGAACCAAGTGGTAGAACTTCAGATCTACACAAGTGACCAATCCATTCATGAACAATGGACATTTCTCTACCACTTCACTAACCTTTCTCTTAGTTCCAGTGGCTAGCTGAACTAACCAAGATTTTCTATGCTTTACTTTCTTAAAAGCATAAATCTCCACTACTCTAGGGATAATGTAACTGTGAGTAGAACTAGGGTAAATCAAAATAGAAAAAGATTGCTCAACAATATTACCTGCAACTTCCACCACAATTGACTGGTGATCTGCCTGGCAGTTCTCCAGTGTTGCATAAATTCTAGGGACGACCCTTCTTACTTGACCCACAGTTTCTGCTTCTTGAATGTTGTAAGCTGGCCTTGCACTCTCATTCTTGAGTGGGCAACTTCTACACATGTGGGGTCCTCCACATTTCCAACATTGGAGTGGACATCTATTCTATTGTGGATCTTAGGATTTTCTCCTATCACTCCAACTGGCTTACTCGTAGGTTGGGATGGCTGCTTCTATTGATTCCTGAAGTTAGAAAGTTTGAAACCTTTCTTTCTTTGGTCAAACTTCTCATTCTTCTTGTCCTTCCATGCCTTATGGTAATCATGTTTACCTTTGCTTTGCTCATAGCAATACTTAGCCTTCCTTATTGCTTCTTCAAGAGTTCTAGGTTCATAAAACTCAATCCTGTCTTTGTAAGGCTAAGGCAATCCACTCAGAAAACGCTGGACCTTCACTTTTTCATCTTTGATGTACCTGACATACCTCGAAAATTCCAAGAACTTATTTGCATACTCTTCCATGGTTTGTTGTCCCAATCTCAGCTCATGGAACTCCTTAATCTTGTCATCATAATACCTGTCAGAGAGGTGTTTCTGCTTGAAATACTTCTTGAACTGTTTCCACTTAAGTCTCCTTTCACTGATCCTCTTTAATTGCTTGAAGTATTCCCACCAAATGGATGCCCTTCCATTCAGATTGAATATGGAAACTCTTTCCTTCATGTTTCCTAAATAATCCTGAAGTTGGAAGTACTTCTTTATCCCAAGAAGCCAAGCTTCAACCTCTTGTTTAGTCTTTACCTCACCATCAAATTTAGGAGGTTTGGCCTTCTTAAATTCATCCCGAGAGCGATACCTATGGTGCTTCTTTATTTTTCCCTTACAAGAAGAAGAGCTTGAATCCCCACTGGATTCTTCTGAGTAAGATGATCTACTAGAAGTCCTTCCTCTTCTCCTGGTACTACTCTTATTGCCTTCTAGTTTTACTGTACACTATCCAGAGTCTATCTTTCTTTGCAATTCTATCAAACTCTACAACATAGCAGCATTCAACTGATGTTGGTCTTCCTGGGCTTTAATAAAGCTTCTCATGGTGGCTGCAATATTTGGCGGTGTCTCTTGGAATATCCTTACATTAGACTCTATGTCGTCATTTCCAACTCAGATATTTTCTCCCATGGTATCTCGCGCATGCTCATAGGAATCCCAAGCATCATATCCGTCATGGGTTCTCATGGTTGAACCACAACTTACTTTACCAAACCGCACTACCTGGAATACTGCCCTTGAAGGTGACTATGATTCTGCAAAATGTGTTAGTAAGACAACTGTTAGTTGCATAACATTAACACAAATCAAAATTACTTACCTTCTCTTGGAAAAATCATACAATAACAATTTTGCCCAAAACACATACTTTTATTCCTCAAAGAATGACTGTCTCAGGGGAACGACAGGGGTCAATTTTTGCCCTGTAAATCCACTCAAAAACTGTTGAAAATCCCACTGAAAAACTGCTAAAATCCGCTAAAAAAATCCCACTGAAACTCAATTTTTTTTTGTCATATTGAATTTCTTCCCAACTAGCCATCCGATGTATCGGATCACTAGTTGACTACACTTTCGATGCCTCAGCGGACTGATCTTCATTTGTCTTCCAATGCACATCAGATCATTCTTCCTCTACCTTCCGACGCACATTGGCTAACCAATCCTTTATTTTTTTCCGACATTTTGGACCGATCTTCCTCTAGCTTCCGATACACATCGTCAGACCTATCCTCTATTTTCTTCCAACGTTTCGGACTGATCTTCCTCTAGCTTCTGATACACATCGACTAACCGATCCTCTATTTTTTTCTGACGTTTTGGATCGATCTTCCTCTAGCTTCTGATACACATTGGCTGACCGATCCTCTATTTTTTTTCGACATTTCCTGTACTTATAAAAAATTCCAAAAAAAAATTCTTCTTATCTTCTTCTTTCTTCCGCCGCCACATCGGCTGCTCGATCATCTATCCTTTTTCAATGCTTTGAATTCCTTCAAGCAAGCCTTGCCGACACCTCGGATCCCCCTGGCCAAGGGCTTCGGCTCCTCTTAGCGGAGAGCTTCGGCTTCGCTTCAATGAATGACTTCCGAGGATTTGGACACTTCAAAAATTTTTGAAAAATTTTCAGGCTTTTTTGTCCAATTTCCTTGTCGGCTGTGTCTCGGCTCAACCCAGCCGAGATCCTCGACTCCTCTCAACCGAGACCATCGACAAATTTCAAACTTGGACAAATTTGGAAACTTTCTTTTGGCCGGTCCCTTGTCAGGTGGACTTCCGCCTAGGTTACCCAGTGTATCGGATGAGCTTCTGGCTAAGTCATCCGACGTATCGAATGGGCTTTAGCCTAAGCCATTCGATAATTTTCATACTTAGAATTTTTTTTGAAATTTTCCTGTCATTTTCTCAGATTTTCTCATTTTTCCCTTGTTGGGCAGAGGGTAACTTACCTCTGTCACTGATTTATCGTGGCCCATTGAGGCCGATGCTACAACGTGAGCTCTGATACCACACTGTAGTGTCCCCGACCCTCCGATCGACGAAGAGGATACTACCATTACATTAACTATCCGGAAAACTAGCCCCATGAACATGTACATACATAAAAATTGAAATGCTTTGAAGTAAAACGTCCAGAGATGCATAATTATTAACCATACAACGAAAGAAAAACTTCCAGAGATGCATAATTATTAACCATACAGCAGAAGAAAAACATAGATTCAGGCATTCAACATGTTCATAATAATTCATTAAACATCAAATATGATTGCAGAGATTAAACCCAAGAATACATATCTTATGAAGAGTTCGTCCTACAACCAGCTACATCGCTACAACGTTCCACCCAACCATAGGCCAGTGTGCTTCTTAATCTCTCAGGAACACTACCAGCCCCAAGCTGGGCATGATTCCCTAAGGAATAAGGAACTAAGCAAGCTCACACATAGCCAAAAATACACAAATTAGCCAAGCCAACACAGTTGGGTTTATCAGGCCATCAGGCAGCTGGGAAAAGTTGAATGCTAAGCTGGTGGGCTCATTGAAGAGTTAAGGACACCTACACTAGGACTAGCCTGACTTCTAGGACACCCATACACACCCAACACAAGGAATCACTCCCTTCTCTGCTACACAGTCCCTCAGGCCCTGGCTTCCCTTCCAATGCTATTCAGGGGTTGTGGAGAAGAAAGCCAGCCCTCAAGCTCTATCTATGAGGCTCCCAAAGACACCAGGTTTATCAAGCATACCAAGCCTTCATTCCCACTCCAACCCATTCCAAAGACCAACCAAGCAAACCAAAATCCTGGGGGAAACCAACAGCGATTTCTCAGCTGCGTGAGGAAGGAAAACAATCCGTGTGGAGGTGAATTCCAAACCTGCGCGTGATTATAAAATGTCCAGGAACCCCAATAATAATTGAGAACCCACACAACCCAAAATGTGAATGGCACATACACAGGAAAATCATGAATGCCAAAAAATGGCTCCCCCAACTCTCTGGATGAGGAAACAATGAAGAATGGGGTTGTTTCCCTTTCCCTTCCCACGTGAGGGTGAAAGAGTCTGTTGGTGCATTGTGTGTGTGGGAAAGGACTGACAGTCCTGCCACACACCACTACCCAGCAATAACTACCCAACTAACATCATAAAATTTTAATGTTGTAGTGGATTGATTGAGGCAAGGGAAAGGTGAGTAAGAGAAAAAGGTGGGTGATAGCTAAAAGGGTTTATCAAATGACACTTGGCTTTTCCCCAATGGCTCCCAAGGGTTAAATAATTTCCCTCCCTATCCTTAGGAAAATCATGCCCTTTTCATTATGGTTGCATTGACATAGTTGGTTGGCGTTCATTTTAATTAAAATGCATAATTACATGATGCCAAAACTATAATGTGCTGGATATCACGATATACCATCGGCAATGATTTTAATCGTTGAGACATTAAACACTAAATCAATGTTGGGGATTTTTCCTTTAGCTCCTCACCATGATTAATTACAATATATACATCATATACATTTAATGCAAACAGGGTCAAAACCTAAGTGTTACATTCCCCACCCCCTTCAATAGCACTGTCCTCAGTACTTTACAAAATTTGAACAAAATGCTACACTGGTACCGCCTCAGTCTTCCACATAATTGAACAAAAATGGATCTTCCAATCGCATGACATCCTCCAGCTCCCACGTAGCCTCTTCAGGTCCATAGTGCTCCCATTACACCTTTATCTGCTCTATGGCTTGGTTCCGGAGCATTGTGACCTTCTTGTCGAGGATGCACATTGGCTCGATTTGGAACTCTCCCTCGGGCTCGACCTGAATCACATCCCAATTTATCACATGGTTAGGATCATGTACTTATTTCTTAAGTAAAGAAAAATGAAAAACATTATGAGCTCTAGTGCTAGCAGGCAATGCAAGTCTATATGCAGCTGGCCCTATTCTTTCAAGCACTTCAAACGGCCCACAATATCTTGGTGACAACTTAGCACAACTTCCAAGGTTCAACGAACTCTTCTTTTCCCTCACTCTGAGGTAAACATGATCCCCAACATTGAACTCTCTATTCACCCTATGCTTATCTGCATAGCTTTTCTGTCTGTCATGTGCTACTTTCAGATTCTTCCTAATCTTTACAACCTCCTGCTCCATTTCTTTGAGCAATTCAGGACCAAGAACAACCTTGTTCACTGGATTATCCCAAGTCACTGGTGTCCTACACCTTCTTCCATGCAAAGCTTCATATGGACTCATCCCCAAGGATTCCTGCTGTCCATTTTTATAAGCAAACTCTACTAAGTGTAACTAATCTTCCCACTTGGTTGGTTTTTCCATCACATACATGTGAAGCATATCTTCAAGCACCTGATTAACTCTCTCTGTCTTCCCTTCTGTCTGAGGATGGTATGCAGTGCTAAAGTTTAGCTTCGTACCCAAATCTGCAAACAACCCCTTCCAAAAATTGGAAGTGAAATTGACATCTCTGTCAGAGACTATTGCCTTAGGAAATCCATGCAATTTGAATATCTCCTTCATGAATATCTTTGCAATGTCATTAGTCTTATGCGTAGACTTAACCGGCATAAAATGTGTTGCCTTTGTCAACTTGTCCACCATAACCATGATTGAATCATGTTGTCTCCAAGTCGTCGGCAATCCTGTAATAAAATCCATGGAAATAACTTCCCATTTCCATTCTGGAACTGGAAAAGGCTGCAACAAACCTGTTGGGTGTTGATGCTCAACCTTTACCTGCTGAGATTTCATGCACCTTGAAATGTATTCAGCCATGTCCTTTTTCATTCCTGGCTAAAAGTATTGTTTTCTGGCTGTAGCAATTGTCTTCTAGTATCGTGGGTGACCAGAATACGGAGCTTGATGGATTTCATCCATAACAACTCTCCTCAACTCTACTATATTTGGAATTTAAATTATGCCTTTATAATTAAGAATTCCATCTTCTTCCAATTTATATCCCTCATACCTCTTCTCAAAACTTTGCTACTACAATTTGTCTTTTACCTGCTCATAAGATTCATCTCCAGCAGTATGATTAACAATCTCTTGCCTCAAATCTGATTGGGAAATACTAATAAATTCCACATGCATTTCCTGCACCTTCCTGCTAAGTGCATCAACTACCTTATTATTTTTTCCCTTTATGTGCTTGATTTCAAAATCAAACCCACATAAAAACTCCAGCCATCTCGCTTGCCTAGCATTCAGAGTAGGTTGATCAAATAGATACTTTAGACAACAATGGTTTGTCCTTAGTTCAAATATTCTACCCATCCATATCTTGAGGGCATGTACTATGGCTGCAAGCTCTAGATCATGACTGCCATAGTTCTTCTCATGCCCCTTCAGCTTTCTTGACTTGTAACATATCATCTTGACTTGTAACATATCACGTGGTTGTCTTGCATAAGGACTCCTCCAATCCCTTGTCCGCATGCATCGATACACACCACAAAATATTTCTCTGGGTCTGCAACTTTCAATACTGCTGCACTAGTGAGAAGATTTTTCAACTGCTGGAAGCTTTCTTCACACCTCAATGTCCATTCAAACTTTATCCCCTTCTTTTGCAAAGAAGTGATGCATGTGCAACTTTGGAGAATCCTTCAATGAATCTCTAGTAGTATCCTGGAAGTCCCATAAAACATCTTACATATGTCGCATTTCTTGGAGTAGGCCAATTCATAATGGCTTCAATCTTTTCAGGGTTAACAGATATACTGTCTTCTAAGATAATGTGACCCAAGTACTGAATTCTATCTCTAAAGAAGTCACACTTGCTCAGCTTTGCATACAACTGATGCTCCTGGAGCAATTGCAATGTCAATCTCAAATGCTCTTCATGCTCTTCCTCATTCTTAGAATAAATAAGAATGCCATCAAGGAAAACAAGAACAAACTTGTCCAAATACCTGCTGAAGACACTATTCATAAGGCACATAAATGTAGCTGGTACATTTGTGAGGCCAAATGGTACCACTACAAACTCATAATGTCCATACCTTGTTCTAAAGGTTGTCTTATGAATTTATTCATCATTGATTCTCACCTGATGGTAACCATACCTCAAGTCAATCTTGGAAAATACCTTTGCTCCTCTCATTTGATCAAAGAGGTCATCAATACTAGGAAAATGATATCTATTCTTCACAGTAACTTTCTTCAATTGTCTGTAATCAATACACAACCTGAGTGTACCATCTTTCTTCTTTACAAACAAAACTGGTGCTCCCCAAGGAGACACACTCGGCCTGATATACTTATTTTTCAACAACTCTTGCAGTTGCATCTTCGGTTCTAGCATCTCTGGTGTACTCATCCTGTAGAATGTCTTGGACATGGGTGCTGCTCCTGACACAAGTTCAATTGTGAAATCGATGTCCCTTTTTGGAGGAAGCCTTGGAATCTCATCAAGAAACACATCCTTGAATTCCTGTAACACTTGATAGTCCTCCAACATAGGAGTTTCATCCTCTGTTGCCTCCAAAATATAAGTTGCATACAACTAGCAACCTTTCCTACAGAACTTCTTCAACTGCATTGCTAGAACTTGGCTTACTGAAATCACCTTTGGAATACCTTTTACCACTACTGGGTTCCCTTCTTCATCCATGCATTCGAAAGTTTGATTATAATAGTCAAGCTTTACCCTGTGAGCTTCTAACCAATCCATTCCAATGAGAACATCATAGGAACCAAGTGGTAGAACATCAGATATACACAAGTGACCAATCCATTCATGACCAATGAAAATTTCTCTACCACTTCACTAACCTTTCTCTTAGTTCCAGTGGCTAGCTAAACTAACCAAGATTTTCTATGCTTTACTTTCTTAAAAGCATAAATTTCCACTACTATAAGGGTAATGTAACTGTGAGTAGAACCAGGGTCAATCAAAATAGAAAAATATTGCTCAACAATCTTACCTACAACTTCCACCATAGTTGACTGGTGATCTGCCTGGCGGTCCTCTAGTGCTGCATAAATTCTAGGGACGACCCTTGCTACTTGAGCCACAATTTCTACTTCTTGAATGTTGTAAGTTGGCCTTGCACTCTCATTCTCAAGTGGACAACTTCTGTGCATATGGGGTCCTCCACATTTCCAACATTGGAGTGGTCCTCTATTCTGTTGTGGATCTTTAGGATTTTCTCCTGTCACTCCAACTGGCTTACTTGCAAGTTGGAATGGCTACTTCTACTGATTCCTGAAGTTAGAAGGTTTGAAACCTTTCTTTCTTTGGTTAAACTTCTCATTCTTCTTGTCCTTCCATGCCTTATGGTAATCACGTTTACCTTTTCTTTTCTCATAGCAATACTTAGCCTTCCTTATTGCTTCTTCAAGAGTTATAGGTTCATAAAACTCAATCCTGTCTTTGTAACACTGAGGCAATCCACTCAGAAAACGTTGGACCTTCACTTTTTGTTGGCCAATTCATATTATTTGTTTATGTGATACACCATGACATTATTTTATTTATTTTAATATTTTTGACAATTATATTTATGTAAAGAGTTATTATAAACTCCAAAACTTATAGTTACAATTTGTACAACAAACTATTTTTTAATATAAATAAAAAAATGGCACTTGAGAGTTCAGCTACATGAGGGAAGACCACCATGGCACAAGAGAACATATGTAAGCAAGCTAACAACCAAACAAGATCCTTAATCATAGGGATTTATGGATTGATTGAAGATTTGATTGCGATGGCATAAGACCTTGGAAAAACTATATAAGAGTGCACTGAGATAGTATATGACGTCATGTTGTGTATAGATGAATGTGTTGAGTGTTCTCTCTTTTCATAAGTCCATCTACTTGTTAGGGATTTTATAGGCTAGTGAAAAATTGAAAAGATTTTTTTTTTTATACGCTAGTGAAAACTACCCCCAAGGGGATCATTATTACTCGTACAAAATTACATGCACTACTTATACTTTTGATCTCCTCAGAAACTGCCCATACTGTCATGTTACTCTCTTATCCATTCAATGATTATTAGTTCGTTTACTTCTTATGTCTTAATTTTGTTATTTAAACTATAGATACATCTTAGTTATTACTTTCGGTGAATTAATGAGTTGTATAGATCATTGTTTTGCTCCTGCATATGTGTACTTTTCTTATTTAATAAAAACTAACTTAACTTTGTTGATGGGAACAAAGTGGTGGACTGGCAGGACTCGTTCTCCCATGACGATCTGAGAGGTAAGGTCCTTCTTCGTTATGCAGGCTTACTTAGTTCATACGAACTAAGGCACATTATTTATTGATTTACATGTTACTCTTGCGATATCGAGATTATTGGTTACTTGACGCAATTCAGTTCCTAGTTATACTTCTAGTTCCACCTTGCACTTTTACTACTGTTCCGTTTTACGACTCGGGTAAGCCCTATGTTCGTTAATTATCTTTCTTAGTTAATTAACTAGATGCTATGAATTATCTTACTATCCTTACCATTATTAATTATCTATCTCTGGTTGAGTTATTTCTCTCCTCTTGTTTCTATTTTGCAGGTCTCCCTTGGTTACGAGTTTGGAAACTTATGCTTGTTCTTCCTAGCGAGGGCATCATGGCATACTACGCTTGCCATGATTCCTAAATACTACAAAACCTAGACCTAAATATCTATGCATATACACTACATATAAGAACTAGCAAAGGGCATGTAAACACTATACCATAGTATACCATAGTAAACACTATACCATAGTATTAAGGTCTGCGCATACTATAAGGTTGGGAGACTATGGTATAGATACCATGTCCTAAGTATTAAGTCTGCGCTGATATTTAAAGGGTGGCAAAACCATAGGATAAAGGGTTTAACTCATGACTTTGAATGGTATGTAATATAACATTGAACCATAAGGTATGGTGAGGGTTTATGGATGCGTTAATGGCCACCAGCTAGTGCCATTAATGCCATCAGGGTTTGTGAACACACTTGGCAAAGGATTTGGGATTTCGTTGTTCGTGCATTATGTGGTTTTGGAATTGGGGTTTCGTGTGGCCTCTGTGCAGTTGGAGAAAGGAGGCAACCTCCATCGATTTGTAGGTAAGCTGGACCAGCTCTGTGTAAAATGCATTGCTTCGTTGTTTTCTCCATGAAATGGTCATGCTTCTCATGCCATCGTTGAATTGGTTTCAGGTGGAAATGAAGGCGCTCCGGGGTTTGTACAGGGCTATGCTATCGATTTGGGATTGCTTCTTCATGGCCATGGTAACCCTGCTAGAAAGAGCTTACTTGCCTCCTCTCGTTCTAGCATTTCTAAGTTGGGATTATTGTCACGGTTGGGGTTTTAGATGGCTCTTGTTGACTTTGCGATCGGGGTTTATAATGTAGCTCAATATGGGTTTTTGACTATCGTTGGGAGGTTTGGCATTGTGAGCCGTGGCTGCACCATTACTTGTAATGGTGCCATAGCTCACAGCTTTCCATTTAACATTATATTAACTTGACGGTTTGTAAAAGAGGATTTGTGCCCTCTTATGTAAACATACTGCGCATTTGGCTTTTATGTGAAGACTGTAATGTGTTTTGGTATATACGATTTCGTTTATCATTTTTAATAGGTTTAAATGTGTAAAATCGGGATTGTGTAGTTATTTTAATGCTACGTTTTAAAACGTAGACTTACTGGGTTCGATTCGTGGCTTCCAGCCTATAGAATTTACTCTGTGTAAAAATAATGGTTTGGGTTTTGGAATTATGCACAACCCTCCGTTTATATTATTTGTAAATTATGTTGGGAAAGCTTCTAGAGCTTGGGGCACTATGCCATGGGTTGCGCCATTGTAGCAATGGTGTAGTAGCCCATTGGCTTGCCACCGTATGCTCCATGTTAGTGTTAACTGGATACTGTGTTTTAGACAGACTATTGAACTTTTGGTTTAGTAATGGCTCAACATGGGTACAGGCCATCCCATGAATGCCATGTACCTCTCCCAATGACTGTGATAGCTTTAGTTGGCATTTTAATTTGTATGGCTGTAACAGCCAAGGTTATGGAAAACCCACGATATAATTTAGTTACTGTAGCGTGACTGTGTGAATATGGTTATGCGATTTGCTTACTGTTTGTGTATAAAATTCTTATGGTTCGTTATTAATGTTTTTTTCTTGAGTCTACACATCCATAGGATTCGATGTCGTGACCTTTGTTGACAAAATGGGTTTTAGTTATTAATTGTTTAATGTGATGCGACGGTTGTGTGTAGATTTATATGGGACCTTTAAACACTTTATATTTTATAAAAAAATGATTGTAATAATAGGACCGTGGATTATAATGTTTGGGTTATGTAAATGGATGGGATTATTGACTAAGCGATTTGGACTGTGGAATTTATATAATAAGACAGAGGTTTGATATTGGACCACATGGGTGGTCATGATGCCTTCTCTGTTGGTTAATTATGATTATGTTTATTTAATGGAATTCTATGATATTTAATTTGTACTTGTTGAGACAGATCTTGAAGGTCTTTAATGGGTTGTTATCTTAGATTTAGTTTTTGTCTGTACTAGTTGGTTTAATTTAGAATATTTAAATTCTGTACTTTAGTTTATAAATTAAATAAATAGTAAATTAATTATAAAACTATTTGAATACTATTATATATGTATTTCTATATATATTTAACCTGTACTTCTAAACGATTTTTTTTGAATTTAAAACAACCCTCTGCTGAAAAATGAAATATGTCAGCAGAGTAATGCAACCTGTAGAACAATAATATGCTAAGTGGTAACAAAGCCTAGATATAGTACACATAAACTAAGCATGGAAATAATACAGAAATCAACTCAAAAGTACAAACCCTGGTAATGTACATCATATAATAAAAATTCTCCACCCTATGATTACAAAATTGCAAATACAAACCCTAGCAGATTGTTAACCATAAAACTTAACCATTAGGGTTAGAAATTTCATTGCTGCCATTACTTAACATAAACAATAATGAAACTTTAAGAAAGAAATAGAATAGGCCTTCAAGGGTTTCATACCTAAATTTGAAGCTTTGTCAATGGCTGCACCTGCACACTTAATTAACCAGGATTAATAATTCAATGCAGATCTGACCTTTGTTTGATGACCAAATCACTTGGGAACTACTACATTCCACCCAACCATGACCCGTAACCATTCATGGTTTCAATCCGGATCCCCCTGAGCTGGACTCCAACATGCAAGTATCTTAGAACTCCTAAGGTAGGGTTTCCTAACTGGTAATCAGTTTTGAATCAATACTCTTTTCCTTGCAGGCAAATTTCTCCAAGAAAACACTTGAGAGCAAAACAGGAAGAATAATAATTCTCCTAGATGAAAATCAGAACCCCCAAGCCTTTTCTTGGCTTGAGTCTTTATAGAAAGACTTTTCAGTCAAAGGGGCAGTTAAATCAAGAAATCCTTAATTTCTTGTTTTAACCCTTTTTAATTTACTGGGGTAATTTTCAATCCTTAACCTAGGAACTTTTAACTAGTTCCTAGTTAGTCTTTCATAGATATTTCACTATTTATTAATCCTTTAATAATAAATAATAATTGGTGGAGCTTCTCTTCTTTCTTTATTTAATTATATAATTAATCATAATTAATTCTTTATACATACTATGTATAAAATACATAGTGTTAAAATACTTGTTAACATTTGTCTTCCGGCATCATGTATCATCATCCCTAGACTTAACGCCACTTATTTATGAAGGTCAAGTAGATAGATGGCTTAGGTCTACTAGGCTAGGAAACTCTAAACATCCTTGCATGTTGGATTTTCGTCGTATAATGTGGTATCTCTTCAATACTTGATGAGAATACATAAATTTGAAATTTCATTTAATCACTTATAAATAAGTATGACGAGATCAATATTTTTCTTGATTCGTTTTCACTCGGAAGTTATTAATTTATTTTCAGTAACCCCTAGAACTTACCAGAGCCCATACTCAACACTTATAACAGGGAGTTCCAAACATAGTGCAATTCTAGAGCTCTCGCTCAACATTGAATGCCAGGATGTACTTGTACTATACACCTAGGCATACAATGGCCAAGGATTCAATGCTCCAGAGATTATGATCAACATCAACATGGAATTCTCTAGGGCTTATGCCCAACATTTCCAAATTATATTTTCATGTGTTTCAGAGCTTTATGCTCAACACAATTGTAAGTACTCATGTGCTCCAGAGTCTCTCGTTGAACACAAAACATCCCATCGATTATGTTCTTAAGGGTCCACGCCTAACATCAACATTTCATCAATCATGTGCTTCAGGGTTCACACCTAACACAATCAACATATATACACATATATCAACATATATACGCCCAATATACATAGCAAATTATCATGTTCATATGCAGTGGGGTCTTTGACCCAATATAAAAATAAAACATCAATATAAATATCATGAGAAATAGGCTCATGCCTATAACTGGTAGGTCCAAAATTCAGGATATTACATCCCTCCCCGCTTAGTACAACATCGTCGTTGGTGTTCTAGGGACTTTGAATGATATCATGAAACAAGGTGGGGTAATCATTTCTCATGGTGGCCTCATTCTCCCAGGTAGCCTCATCTACCTCAAAGTGCTTCCACTGCACTTTCAATTGGACTACAGTGCGCTTTCAAAGCTGCACTTCTCTCTTGTCCAATATATGCAAAGGTTCATGGGAAAATTCCCCCTTAGGTTCCACCTGTAATAATGACCAATCAATGACATCCTTAGTGTCATAAACATATTTATTTAATAAAGATGCATGGAAAACATTATGAACTCTTACGTGTGCAAGTAATGCTAGTTCATAAGCCACTGGTCCTTTCTTGGCCAGAATTTCAAAAGGTCCACAAAATCTAGGTGCTAACTTACCACACCTACCCAAGCTCAACAAGCTCCATTTTTCTTTCACTTTCAAGTAGGCATGCTCACCTACTTGATAGTATTTATGTTTCTTTTCTTATCCACATAAATTTTCTGACGGTCTTGTGCCTCTTTAAGGTTTCCCTGGACCTTGGTAACTAACTATTCCAAGTCCAATAACAGGTCAGGTCCTCACATGACCCGATCCACTCGACTGTCCTAAGTAACTGGGGTCCTACACTTCCATCCATAGAGTACCTCGAAAGGACTCATCTTGGTGGAAGCCCGATACCCGTTGTTATATGCAAACTCTACAAGGTGCAGATAATCCTCCCACTTGGTGGGGTTGTTCATGACATACATTTGAAGCATGTCTTCAACAATTTGGTTAACTCTTTTAGTTTTCCCATCCGTCTGCGAGTGATAAGTAGTGCTAAAGTTCAGCTGCGTCTCTAATCCAGAGAATAATGATCTCCAAAATTTTCCTGTAAACTTAACATCTCAATTTGAGATAATTGCTTTGGGTATCCCATGCAATGTAAATATCTCTTTTAGGAAGATATCGACAATGTTTGCGGCCTTGTAGGTCAATTTTACAGGGATGAAGTGTGCTTCCTTTGACAACTTGTCAATGACTATGAAGATGGAATCATTTTGCTTCTTTCTTTTCGTTAAGACAGTAATAAAATACATACTCATAACCTCCCACTTCCATTCCAAAATGGGCAATGGATGTATCAATCCTGAAGGATGTTGGTTCTCAACCTTAACTAGCTGGAATTCTTGACATTTCACAATAAACATTGCAATGTCGGCCTTTAACTTAGGCTAAAAAAATGTCTCTTGACCGCAGATATCATCTTTCGATATCTCGGGTGCCCCGAGTAGGGTGCCCTATGAAATTTTGTGAGGATGCTGGACCGAATGTCCCCTCCATCTGGAACATACACTCTATCCTTGGACCATAGTAGTCTAGAGTCATCCACCTTGTATTCCTTCTGTTGTTGAAACAACTGGTCCTCTTGGTACTTCTTGAGGATTTCCACATAGAACGGGTCAACCTGGTTGGCCGTTCTAACTTTCTCATGCAAATGTGCATCAGTTTGACTCAGGGTCACCTCATATATCATATGAGTTTGTCGACTCAAAGAATCAGAAAATTTGTTCTCTTTGCCCTTAATATGCTTTAGTTCAAAGTGATACTCACTTAGGAAATGCAACCATCTGGCTTGCCTCACATTCAGATCGGGTAGATCGAATAAATACTTTAGACTCATATTGTCAGTCTTTAGAAGGAACTTCCTTCCCATGAGGTAGTGCCTCCACATCTTCAGAGCGTGGATAATGGCCACTAGCTCAAGATCGTGCGTGGGATAATTCTACTCATGCTCTTTTAATTTCCGTGATTCATAACAGATCGCATGGTCATTTTGCAAGAGGAATCCTCCAAGTCCTTCCTTGCTTGCATCCGTGCATACAACGAAATCCCCATCGAGATCTGCAATCCGTAACACTGGTGTGGTCATCAAAAGCTGCTTAAGCTTTTGAAAACATTCTTCACACTTGTCAGTCCATAGGAACTTGTTCTCTTTCTTTTGCAAAGCCATCATGGGGAAAGCGATTCTCGAGAATTTCTCAATGAAATTTCGATAATACTCGGCTAAACGCAAAAAGGACCTAATGTCAGTGACACTAGTCAGGGTATGCCAATCCTTTATTGCTTGAATCTTTTTCGGGTCCACAGCTATCCCTGCCTCGGATATGTTGTGACCTAGGTACTGTATTTGTGGTTTGTAAAAATCATATTTACTGAACTTAGCGTAGAGATGGTGTTCTCTCAACACTCGAAGTACTATGTGAAGGTGTTCTTCGTGTTCCTCTTTATTCTTGGAATAAACCAGAATGTTGTCAATAAAGACTAGTACAAACTTATCTAGATATTTACTGAATATGTTGTTCATCATACACATAAAGTTTGTGGGTGCATTGGTCAACATGAACGACATCACTACAAACTTGTAGTGGTCGTACCTCATATGAAAGGCGGTCTTGGGAATATCTTCGTCTCAAATCCGTACTTGATGGTACCCAGATCGTAGGTCAATCTTCAAAAATATTTTGGCTCCTCCCACCTGGTTGAACAAATCATCGATCCTAGGGAGTGGGTAATGGTTCTTTATAGTAATTTTGTTCAACTGATAGTAATCAATGCACATCCGCATCGTGCCGTCCTTCTTATTTATGAAAAAAATCATTGCTCCCCAAGGAGACACACTGGATCGGATATACCCTTTCTCTATTAACTCCTGCAAATACAGTTTGAGTTCCACCAATTCTGCTGCACTCATGCGGTAAGGGGCTTTGGAGGCCGGAACTGATCTAGGGGTCAGTTTGATCGAAAAGTCTAGGTCTCATTTCAGAGGTAATCCAGGGATTTACTCAAGAAACACATCCTTGAATTCTTCAAGAACGGGGAAGTATTCTATGTGTTGTTCTCTATCAGACTCTACGTCTCGGATGTTCACCGCAAACAACTTACAACCCTTCCTAACACACTTCTTCACTTGTAAGGCAGAGATTTGTCTTATAAAAACTTTCTTTGGGATGCGTTGAACCTTCAATTGGTTCCCTTGGCTATCAGTACGCAAGATAGACTTGTGTAGACAATCGAGCATGACATGGTGCTGTTCCAACCAGTCCATGCCGATAAGAATATCGTACGATCCTAAAGATAGGATGTTCAGGTTTACCTTAGTAAGGAAACCATTCAGGTTTACTTCACATTCTTTAACAATTTCCAAAACCTTTTATTTCGTACCAGTGGCTAACTGTACCAACCACCAACCAAGGTTTAACATTCTTTACTATGCCTAACTTGCATAAATCAACAATCTTATGTGCAACATAGCTCCGACAAGCACTGGGATCAATAAGTATTGAAACAGAGGTGTTCAAGATCTTACCATCGATATCTACCATTGTAGCTTAATGGTCTTCCTTTCGGCCATCTAATGTTGCATAGATTTGCAGGGTTCCCGCTATATCCTCAACAGTAGGTTCTTCTTGTAGGTTATGCAAGACACCATTGTTCTTGTTCTTACAATATTGGGCATAATGCGACCTATTGCACTTCTAGCACTTGATCACTAAAGGGGAAGCATTGGTTCCACTCGCCGCTTGCTTATTACCATTAGGAGCTGGTACATAAGGTTACGTACCAATTTTGTCGAAGTTCTTGTTCGCTTGAAAACTATTATTTTTCTTTCTATAAGGCTGTGGGTTTGACCCAGGCTTGCAGTTATCAAAAACGTTTCTAGACTTTTCTCTGTTGCGGTTCTAGTTTTCTTTCCATAACTGTCCATGCTCATAACAGAGTCGGGCCTTGTGTAATGCAGTATCTAGCGTCTTTGGCATGTCGAATTCAATCCTGTCCCAAAAACTGGGAGGAAGACATTCTAGGGACTGCTGGATCTTCACCTTCTCTTCTTTGATATATGGTACATAATGCAGCAGTTCTAGAAATCTATTTATAAATGCATCCATAGTCATGGACCCCATGCAAAGTTCATGGAAATATTTTACCTTGCGGTCAAAGAACCTTTTTGACATGTATTTTTCTTGAAAAATATTTCGGAAGTTTTCCTAGATTATTTCTCGCATCTCATCTTTCTTGCTGCATTACCATTCAGGTTATAGAAGGAAAGCCTAGCCTGCATCACACTTGAATAGTTATGAACGTGGAAATACTTACTCATTCCCAGCAACCATTATTCAGCCTTTTCTATCGTATTTACTTCACCTTCATAGGTCGGGGCTCTTATTTTTCAAAACTTCCCCTGGAGACTATCATCATTTCTTCGTCTCTTTCTCCATGGAGAAAGTGAGTCATCACTGGTAGGACTGTGATGATCTCCTTTAGTTGCTTCAGGTGTGCCTTCTTTTTCTGCTTCTCTTGGGATGCTAGTCCGCTCATGGTACGGTTCTCTTTTGGATCTGTTGGTCGACTGGGTAGGTTTACCTTGCGGGCTCCCTCCCTCAATGTTACGCAATAATTCTTCATTTATAGCTTTATGTTCCTTTCTTTCATTTACACTGTCTTTTTTGAAAGTTTTCAATTCATCTTGAAGAATGTGCAAATTTTTTAGCACATCAGAGTTTAGCTCGACCACCAAGTTCACTTACGAAGTGGGGGTGGTCATTTCTTTCTGCCGACTGTTTTCTTCCTCAGTATTCATAAACTGATCAGCGCTATAACAATTTTCCTGAAATACAAATTTTTTTAATTGCAACAACATTTTTTGTTAGTAACAAAATTACTTATCATACTTTATTTTCTCTACGTGAATTCCTGGTGCATCCATAAGTCTCTCAGTATTGAAACTGGGCTCTGATACCACTTGTAATGTCCCCAAAAATTGACAATATTTTTTTTTATAGGCTAGTGAAAACTACCCCAAAGGGGATCATTATTACTCGTACGGAATTACATGCGCTACTTATACTTTCGATCTCCTTAGAAACTACCCATACTGTCATGTTACTCTCTTATCCATTAAGTGATTATTAGTTCATTTACTTCTTATGTCTTAATTCTGTTATTTAAACTATATATACATCTTAGTTATTACTTTTGGTGATTTAATGAGTTGTATGGATCATTGTTTTTCTCCTGCACATGTGTACTTTGTTTATTTAATAAAAACAAACTTAACTTTGTTGATGGGAACAAAGTGGTGGAGTGGCAAGACTCGTTCTCCCATGACGATTTGAGAGGTAAGGTCCTTCTTCGTTATGCAAACTTACTTAGTTCATACGAACTAAAGCACCTTATTTATTGATTTACAGGTTACTCTTGTGACATCAGGATTATTGGTTACTTGTAGCAAATTAATTCCTAGTTATACTTCTAGTTCTGCCTTGCACTTTTACTACTGTTTCGTTTTACGACTCGGTCAAGCCCTATGTTCGTTAATTATCTTTCCTAGTTAATTAACTAGATGCTGTGAATTATCTTACTATCCTTACCATTATTAATTATCTATCTCTTGATTAATTAATTACTCTCCTCTTGTTTCTATTTTGCAGGTATGCCTTGGTTACGAGTTTGGAAACTTATGCTTGTTCTTCCTAGCGAGGGTATCATGGCATAATACACTTTCCATGATTCCTAAATACTACAAAACCTAGACCAAAAGATCTATGCACATACGCTACATATAAGAACTAGCAAAGGGCATGTAAGAACTTAAACTTTGATGCTAAGGGATAACATTGTAAACACTATACCATAGTGTTAAGGTCTGTGCATACTATAAGGCTGGGAGCCTATGGTATACATACCATGCCATAAGTATTAAGTCTACACTGATATTTAAAGGGTGTAGAAACCATATGATAGAGGATTTAAATCATGACTTTGAATGGTATGTAATATAACATTGAACCATAATATATGGTGAGGGTTTATGGATGCATTAATGGCCACCAGCTGGTACCATTAATGCCATCGGGACTTTTGAACACACTTGGAAAAGGATTTGGGCATTCGCTGTTTGTGCATTATGTGGTTTTGGAATTGGGGTTTGGTGTGGCCTCTGTGCAGTTGGAGAAAGGAGGTGACCTCCATCAATTTGCAGGTAAGATGGACCAGCTCTGTGTAAAATGCATTGCTTCCTTGTTTTCTCCATGGAATGGTCATGCTTCTCATGCCATCATTGAATTGGTTTCAGGTGGAAACGAAGGTGATCTGGGGTTTGCACAGAGCTACACTGTTAATTTGGGATTGCTTCTTCACGGCCATGGTAAGCCTGCTAGCAAGATCTTACTTACCTCCTCTCGTTCTGACATTTATGTGTTGGGATTCTTCTCAGGGTTGGGGTTTTAGATGGTTCTTATTGAATCTGCCTTTGGGGTTTGTAATGTAGAGCTTGCTCTGGGTTTTTGACTATCGTTGGGAGGTTTGGCATTGTGAGCCATGGCGGGACCATTACTTGTAATGTTGCCATAGCTCACAGCTTTCCATTTAACATTATATTAACTTGACTATTTGTAAAAGAGTATTCGTGCCCTCTTATGTAAACATACTGCGTATTTGGATTTTATGTGAAGACTGTAATGTGTTTTGGTATATACAATTTCGTTCAGCATTTTTAATAGGTTTAACTATGTAAAATTGGGACTGTGTAGTTATTTTAATGCTGCGTTTTAAAATGTTGACTTACTGGGTTCAATTCCTGGCTTCCAGCCTGTAGAATTTACTCTGTGTAAAAATAATGGTTTGGGTTTTTGAATTATGCACATCCCTCCATTTATATTGTTTGTAAATTATGTTGGGAAAGCTTCTAGAGCTTGGGGCGTTATGGCATGGGCTGCGCCATTGTAGCAATGGTGCAGTAGCCTATTGGCTTTCTACCATATGCTCTGCATTAGCATTAAATGGAGACCATGTTTTAGACAGAGTATTGAACTTTTGGTTTTGTAATGGCTCACCATGGGTGCAGGCCATGCCATGAATGGCATGTGCCTCTCCCAATGACTATGATAGCTTTAGTCGGAATTTTAATTTGTAATTTGTTTATTAAAAGGGTATGGCTGTAATAGCCAGGGTTATGGAAAACCCACGAGATCGTTTAGTTACTATAGGGTGACTGTGTCAAGATGGTTATGAGATTTGCTTACTATTTGTGTATAAAATGCTTATGGTTCACTATTAATGTTTTTTCCTTGAGTCTGTACATCCATAGGATTCGATGTCGCGACCTCTGTTAGAAAAATGGGTTTTAGTTATTAATTGTTTAATGTGATGCGACGGTTGTGTGTAGATTTATATGGGACATTTAAAAACTTTACGTTTTAGAAAAGGATGACTGTAATAATAGTACCGTCGATTATAATGTTTGGGTTATGTAAATGGATGGGATTATTGACTAAGATATTTGGACTGTGGAATTTATATAATAAGACAGAGGTTTGATATTGGACCACATGGATGGTCACGATGCCTTCTCTGTTGGTTAATTATGATTATGTTTATTTAATGGAATGTTATGATATTTAATTTGTACTTGTTGAGATAGACCTTGAAGGTCTTTAATGGGTTGTTATCTTAGATTTAGTTTTTGTCTATACTAGTTGGTTTAATTTAGAATATTTAAATTCCAGACTTTAGTTTATAAATTAAATAAAGAGTAAATTAATTACAAAACTATTTGAATACTATTATATATATATATTTATTTTTATATATATTTAACCTGTACTTCTGAACTATTTTTTTTGAATTTAAAACAACCTTCTGCTGACAAATGAAATATGTCAGCAGAGTAATGCAACCTGTAGAACAATAATATGCTAAATGGTAACAAAACCTAGATATACTATGCATAAACTAAGCATGGAAATAATACAGAAATCAACTCAAAAGTACAAACCGTGGTAATGTACAACATATAAAAAAAATTCTCAAGCCTATGATTAGTAAATTGCAAATACAAACCCTAGCAGATTGTTAACCATAAAACTTAACCATTAGGGTTAGAAATTTCATTGCATCCATTACTTAACGTAAACAGTAATGAAACTTTAAGAAATAAATAGAATAGGCCTTCAAGGGTTTCATACATGAATTTAAAGCTTTGTCAATGGCTGCACCTGCACACTTAATTAACCAACATTATCAATTCAATGCAGATATGACCTCTGTTTGATGACCAAATCACTTGGGAACTACCACGTTCTACCCAACCATGACCCGGGAGCATTCCTGGTTTCAATCCGGATTCCCCCAAGATGGAATCCAACATGAAATTAGCTTACAACTCTTAAGGTATGGTTTCCTAACTCGTAATCGGTTCTGAATCAATCCTCTTTTCCTTGCAGGAAAAGTTCTCCAAGAAAACTCTTGAGAGCAAAACAGGAAGAATAATAATTCTCCTAGATGAAAATCAGAACCCCAAAGCCTTTGCTTGGCTTGTGTCTTTATACGCAGACTTTTCAGTCAAAGGGGTAGTTAAATCAAGAAATCCTTGATTTCTTGTTTTAATCCTTTTTAATTTACTGGGGTAATTTCCAATCCTTAACCTGGAAACTTTTAACTAGTTCCTAATTAGTATTTCATAGGTATTTCACTATTTATTAATCCTTTAATAATAAATAATAATTGGTGGAGCTCCTCTTCTTTCTTTATTTAATTATATAATTAATCATAATTAATTCTTTATACATACTATGTATATAATACATAGTATTAAAATACTTGTTAACATTTGTCTTCGAGCATCATGTATCATGATCCCTAGACATAATGACACTTCTTTATGAAGGTCAAGTAGACAGATGGATTAGGTCTATTAGGTTATGAAACTCTAAACATCCTTGCATGTTGGATTTTCCTCGTATAACGTGGTAGCTCTTCAGTACTTGATGAGAATACAGAAATTCAAAATTTCATTTAATCACTTATAAATAAGTATGATGAGATCAATATTTTTCTCGAGTCATTTTCACCCGGAAGTTTTTAAATTCTTTTCAGTAGCCCCTAGCACTTACCAGAGACCATACTCAATGCTTATAACACGGAGTTACAAACATCATGCAATTCTAGAGCTCTCTCTCAACACTAAATGCTAGGATGTACTTGTACGATACACCTAGGGATACAATGGCCAAGGATCCAATGCTCCATAGCTTATGCTCAACATCAACATGGAATGCTCTAGGGCTTATGCCCAACATTTCCAAATTATATTTTCATGTGTTCCAGAGTTTTATGCTCAACACAAATGTAAGGACTCATGTGCTCCGGAGTCTCTAGCTCGACACAAAACATCTCATCGATCATGTGCTTCAGGGTCCACGCCTAACATCAACATTTCATCAATCATGTGCTTCAGGGTCCATGCCCAACACAATCAACATATATACACATATATCATCAACCATTGGATTACGCCCTATATACAAAGCAAATCAGCATGTTCATATGCAGTGGCGTCTTTGACCCAATATAAAAATAAAACATCAATATTGTCAAAACCCCAAAATTTCACAAAAAATTAATTTTTTTTTAAGATAATATAAAATGTTGAATCTGCGGTTTACTAATGGCTAACAATTAGCAGTAAAAGAAACAGTCGAATGACTAGTATTACATAATCTCAAATCACGTTAACTAAACAATTTTCTTTTTGTAACTTGCATAAGGTATACTTGCGTATTATTTTATTTCAGTTTACTGATGAGTTTGATTTATGACAAGTAGGTGGAATCTAATATTGAAACCTGGGCTTACTTAGCATTTATGCTAACGCAAAAAGATTACTAGTTCTTAATAGTAATACACTATCTTGCTTCATAGTATTTGTTAAACTTGGTTTAGATAATATTTTTAGTAAATAGATTATATGAATAGTAGTTAGATATTCAATGGACTGAAAGTAAATAAAGCAGTTTAACTTTAAATCCTTTACTGCATAAGCAGCTTGTTATTAAATAATCATAAAGAAAAAATATATAAATAATATAACATAGTTTACTTCTCCTACATATTTAATTCAACTAGAAAGAATCTTGTACTGTGTAACACATAACCTCTTATCTACTAGGGTATAATAATTCTTTCTACCTGTAAAGAGTTATTACTATTCTTTTCCAGCATACTTACTTAAACAAGCTGGTTAAACAATAAATCTAGATAAACAGGTTATTGTTCTTTGTTTTTATTTATTTATAATAATTTACATACATAAATAAACTACTTGCTACTGTAAAATGCATAACATATCTAGTCATTTCAGTCTCTTATCACTTTCTTCATCAAATTTAAATACTCTGTCTGTGCTGGAGTACGTTCTGGTCCTTCTAGACGTGGAAAAACATAGATTAGAATTATTTTCATCTATTCAGATTCAATTCTTTCAGTAAACTAAAAGATTACTAACTCTAACAGTTCACAACTAAACATTTAACATTCATTAAGTAGTCAGATTCACATTTAACCATCTAACACGATAAAACAAAAAGACTATAGAACCTGATTAAGCTGGACAACAACAGGGTTAGGAGGCTGTTCCTCCCTACCAACTCCTGGAGAGCGCTCAAAAAACGTCTCCTCAGGACCCCCAAGCTTGTTCCTGGTATCCTTGTCTAAGAACTGGTGGAGCAAGCAAACAATAGACTAGTCCAATGATTCAATAATCACTCTGCACTCAGCAGTAAGATCCTTCAGCTGAAAAAGCTACACTAGATCACTTAACAGTTAACCCCTCAAACTCTTTCCACAAATTCCCTCACCATTGAATTTCTCTGAAGTAAATTCACCTGAATGAATACTTCTCTAGAAAATGAGCAGCTTCATCTTTCTTCAATGGAAATTTTTATAAATATTGCCTAGGTCTTTTGGGTCAATTGTCATTAATTGAGCCACCTACTCTGATCCCACTTTCTTGGGGGATCATGACCCCAAATGTAGGGAGGTTTCCACCTGCAACAATTGGAAGTGTTTGAGGATGCTGCCACATGTCTGTTTGCTCTCCACCTAGTCTCCTCCACCAACTTGACTAGTAAACACTCTTTTAATAGCTCTCCTAAGCTGTTGTCTCCACTTTTATTTATTTATAATTAAAATATTCAGAATTACTTTCAATATCCTTGACTCTACTGAGTCATTAATTACAACTTAGCATAAAATTTAACATAATGTCTTTAAATAAAATCAAATAAGATAATATTATTTTTGCAAAATTGGGGCATGTGACATACACACCCCCTTAGAACATAACATCGTCCTCGATGTTATTTATTCTTCATCCTCAGAATTCCCCTGGAATAGAATTGGATATGCATCTCGCATATTACTTTCCAATTCCCATGTGGCTTCCTCTGGACTAAGGTGCTTCCATTGCACCTTCACCCGTCCAATGGTGCGGTTCTGAAGTGTGATCTCCCTCCGCCTGAGGATACAGTCCGGTTCCACCAAAAAATCTCCTTCTGGTTCCACCTGTACATCATTCCAGTTAACAAAATGAGTAGCATCATGAACATATTTCTTTAATACAGAAATGTGAAAAACATTATGTACTTTTAAATTGGGTGGTAATGCTAATTGATAAGCTACTTGTCCAATTCTGGATAGAATTTCAAATGGACCATAGTAACGAGGTGCTAGTTTTGCACAACTTCCCAATGTCAGAGAGCTATTTTTGGGCCTTACCTTGATGAACACATGTTCACCTACCTGAAACTCATTTGGAGTTTTTTTTAAGTCTGCTTGAATTTTCTTCCAATCCTGTGCAACTGTCAGATTACCTTGCACATGTTTTACAATTTCTTCCATTTCCTTTAACAATTCAGGACCTAATACCAATCTATCCACCGAATTACTCCAAGAGATAGTAGTATTACATTTTCTTCCATACAAAATTTCTAAAGGACTAAATCTGGATGATGTCTAATAATTGTTATTATAAGCAAATTCTACCAGATGCAAATAATCCTCCCATTTACCTCACTGGTCTTTCACATACATTCTTAATAGATCTTCCAGTACTTGGTTTACTCTTTCAGTTTGTCCATCTGTTTGAGGATGGAAAGACGTACTAAAATTTAATGTAGTGTTTAATCCTTTAAACACATATTTCCAAAAGTTGTAAATTTAGGATCTCTATCTAAGGTTATGACTTTTGGTGCTCCATGCAGTCGAAAAATCTGTTTTAGAAAGATATCAGCTATATTTGCAGCCTTATATGTAGTTTTAATAGGTATAAAGTGAGTTGCTTAACTTATCAACTACTACCATAATGGAGTCATTCAGATTCTGATTTCTAAGCAGTCCAGTAATAAAATCGAGACTAATTATCTCCCATTTCCATCTGGGAATGGGTAATGGCTGAAGTAATCCAGTTGGGTGCTGATGTTCAGTTTTTACCTGCTGACATTCAAAACACCTAGCGATATATTATGCTACTTCAGTCTTCATATTTGGCCAAAAATATTCTTTTCTTAGCATAGTTATAGTCTTTTGATAGCCTGGATGACTTGAATATGGAGTTTTATGAATTTCAGCCAAAATTAACAACTTAACTTTAGGTACGTCAGGTACATACATTCTGTCTTTATACAATATTTTTTTTTGAATTCAGACTGTACCCTTTACTTAAGATTTTTGTTGGATTTTCTTTAGTTTTAGATTATAAATTTTGATAAATTTCATCTTGTTCTATTCCTATTTTAAGGTGTTCATCCAAATCTATAGTATAAGTGCTGATAAATGCTGCAAAATTCAGCCTTGCATTCCTACTTAATGCATCAACAACTTAATTTTCCTTACCTTTAATGTGCTGAATTTCAAAATCATACTCACTTAAGAAAGCTAACCACCTAGCTTGTCTGGCATTTAAATTAGGCTGATCTAACAGATACTTCAATCATTTATTATCAGTCATTAAAATAAATCTTCTGCCAATTAGGTGATGTCACCACATATTTAGAGCATGTATAGTAGCTGCGAATTCCAGATCATAAGTTGCATAATTATTTTCATGAATTTTTAATTTTCTTGACTCATAGGCAATAACACGCCCTTCTTGAGTCAGAACACCGCCTAAGCCATCATTGTAGGCATCAGTGCACATGACAAATTCTTTATTAGGATCAGCTATTCTTAAAATAGGTGCGCTGGTTAATAAATTTTTTAACTTTTAAAATCCTTCTTCACATTTTTGGTTCCAATCAAAATTCTTTCCTTTCTTCTGCAAAGAACTTATCGGATTCGTGATCTTCGAAAAACCTTCAATGAACCTCCAGTAGTACCCGGTAATGCCCATGAAATATCGAACATCCGTTACATCCTTAGGAACCGGCCAATGTTCGATTGCCCTTATATTTTCAGGATCTACTGAAATCCCTTCCTTGGTCACCACATGACCTAAGTATTGAATCTTATCCTTGAAGAAATCACATTTACTAAACTTTGCAAAGAGTTGATGATCTCGTAACTCTTGCAAAACAATCTTTAAATGTTCTTTGTGTTCTTCTTCAGTTTTTGAATAGATTAAAATGCCGTCGATCAACACGACTACAAACTTATCTAGATACTTATGCACAACGTTGTTCATTAAACACATGAAAATAGCTGGGGCATTAGTAAGCCCAAATGGCATAACGACAAACCCATAATGGCCATATCTAGTTCTGAAAGCTATCTTAAATATGTCTTCATCTTTAATCCTAACTTGATGATATCCAGACCTTAAATCTATTTTCGAAAACACCGTGGCTCCATGTAGTTGATCATACAGATCATCTATGCGGGGCAATGGATATCGATTTTTAATAGTCATCTTATTCAACGGATGGTAATCTATGCAAAGTCACATGGTTCCGTCCTTTTTCTCAACAAAGATGACAGGTGCCCCCTAGGGAGACACACTAGGTCAAATATACTTTTTATCAATTAGTTCTTTTAATTGGGATTTTAATTCATTAAGTTCGAGTATGTTCATTCTAAAAGGGACCTTTGAGCTAGGTATTGCACCAGGTACGAGTTCAATGGTGAAATCCAATTCCTTTTTCGGAGGTAGTCCCAGAATTTCTTTAGGGAATACATCAACATAATCTCTTAAGACTGGTATGTCTTCCAACTTTAACTTATCTGTCTTAATTAGACTCTCTTCATCAATTATTGTTACTGCATAAGCTTTACATCCCTTCCTAACAACTCTCTTAAGCTGAAGAGTAGAAATTTGCCTTATGGTGGTTTTTCTAGGGATTCCTTTTACACTTACTGGTTTTCCATCACTGTTTAAACATGTGAAGGTTTTATCATAACAATTTAGAATTAACCTATGTTGTTCTAACTAGTCCATACCGATCAATAAATCATAAGAACCAAGAGGCAATACATTAAGCTTTACAACAGTTTCAAAATGATCCATAACTACTGCACATTCTTTTACAAAACAAGTTACCTTTCTTTTAGCACCAGTGGCTAACTGAACCAACCAAGAATTCTCAAATTTTTCTACAGGTAACTTACATTTTCTACCATTTTAGGTGCAATATAAATGAGACTAGCTCCAGGATCAATTAAAATAGTTACAAGGGTTTGATTTATCATACCTTCTACTTCCACCATGGAAGTCTGATATTCTGCTTGTCGATTCTCCAAGGCTGTGTTGATTCTGGGCATAGTCCTCACTAATTCCCCAACAGTCATCTCCTCCTATATGGTATGAATATTGCTAACAGTCTTCTTCTGATTAGGACAGACTGAAGCGTGGTCCATTACAATCCCAGCACTTTATAGGTTCTTTGTGCTCAAAGTTCTTGGTATAATTGCCATGGTTATTAGTAATTTCTTTACCCTTAGAATTATTCTGATTGTTTGGAGAATTATTCTTATTTCCTTGCAAGTTATTATTATTGGGATAATTTATGGCCTTATTGTTCTTAGAATTTCTGTTGGGCACAAAATCCTTTTTCTTTTGTTCATACTGGTTATTATTTTTCTTGGCCTTCCAGTTGGCCATGCTTTCCTTCTTCCGATTCTGTTCAAAACAAAAGTTAGCTTTCCTCATAGCTTCTTCCAAGGTCTTTGGATTGTCATATTCAATCCTCTCCTTAATCTTATAAGGTAGACAGTTGAGGAATCACTGTACCTTTGGTTTCTCATCTACATGGTATGACACATACCTAAGTAGATTTAAGAACTTACTGTTCAGATCTTTCATTGTCATTGATCCTAATTTCAGCTCATAAAATTCTTTTGCTCTCTCTTCATAATATGGCTCAGACAGAAATTTATTTTTAAAATACCTCAGTTTGAAACCTTTTTGTTAGGATCTGATTCATCTCCTTTTGAGCCCTCAGAACCCTTCCATTCTCTCGTTTTACTGACTCCATTTCAGATTTTAGGTCCTTTACAGTTTGTAACAGTTCTAAGGAATTGGTATTTAAGTCCTCTGGTATAGGATCTCTTGGTAAGTTTCATGGTTCAGTAACTGGAGATTCCTCCTCTGCATATTCTTCCAGCTTTTCCATACCTGTTTGTTAAACTTCAGAAAACAATTTCTCTATTGAATAACATTTAAAAGAAAATACATCAGCATAATAATTCAATTTACTATTTCATAAAATCTAGTTGGGCTTCATTAAGGCCTAGTGTTTGAACCTTGTGCTCTCATACCACATTTCAAAACCCCAAATTTTCACAAAAATTTAATTTTTTTTAAAGATAATATAAAATGTTGAATCTGCGGTTTACTAACAACTAACAGTTAGCAGTAAAAGAAACAGTCGAATGATTAGTATTACATAATCTAAAATCACATTAACTAAACAGTTTTATTTTTGTAACTTGCATAAGGTTTACTTGTGTATTATTTTATTTCAGTTTACTGATGAGTTTGCTTTATGACAAGTAGGTGGAATCTAATCTTGAAACCTGGGCTTACTTAGCATTTATGCTAACATAGAAAGATTACTGGTTCTTACAGGTTTACAGGTATGTTTGAGCGAGCAACGTTTTTAATTTCATTAAGTATCCAGAAGTGTTTCTATTTGCAAATAATAAGCTTAGTAAATAAGCTGCTAAATTCCATGCAACTTCCATGAGGTAATGTAATTTACTTGCTTTAGTTTTTTTTGTAAATGTAGTTCAAATAAATGAGTTTCTTTCTATATCAACGTAGCGACAGTAAGGATACTCACTGTGGCTCAAAACTTGTAATCTTAGTTGCATATTAGCTTCTACTTTGATATGCCTATCTTGTAATGTTTTACTTATTGTACTAAAGGTCATTACACATTATCACCCTTCTTATTTGAATATCAAGTTGATCAAATTTTATCTTCTGTAGGGAAACTTACAGCCTGCAACCTTTTGACATTATAAGTTTATTTTTGTAAAAACAATAGTGTCTTTTCGCATGAAAACATTGTTCATCTATACTTCTTAAATCTATGTCAATCCATGTGGTTCTATTGATTATAGACTCAAGTAGGATCATTCCATCTTATTATTCTATAATACTCTTCTTGAATTAAGTTATTGTCTACAAACAGTTTCTAAGGTTGATGTTTTCTATAAGTATCAACCTTCTATCCTATGCTAAGCTCCAATTATTTTGTATAAACATAAAATCATTCTACTAAGTATATATACATGATAAATTTACCTGCAAATGGCATGTTGGGAAACAACCATTGACTATTAAAGTCTAATCCCAAATGACTATGTAAAAGAGTTCAATATATATTATTTTACCATACTAGCCATCTTTACCGT
>LPNX010059762.1:0-40560 GCA_001517045.1 Pseudotsuga menziesii
CAACTTTGACCTTTATCTGGAAAGGTGCATGGGAAGGAAGGCGCGGCTCAACTAGGCTATCCCAATCAAAGGAAGCAATCCAAGGGCTTGGTGGGGGTTGATCTGAAACAAGTTCAGTTCCCCCTTGTTTAGTAAGATCTGAACTGGCAGTAAAGAAAATGTGACTAGTAGACACATCACTCTCCAGAGGAAGAGTGGGATTGATCGATACTGGAATCGATTCAACCGCTTCATCAAAGTCACTCTCTGAAGGGAGAGTGGGATTGACCAAAGATGACATTGGTTCTATCACATGAGGAGCACTCTCCGAAAGAAGAGTGGGATCAACCAAATCTGAGATTTGTTCGACCACTTGATCAACCAAAGGTTGAGTAGGAGGTTGAGAAACTATAGGGTGTTTAGAAGAATGAAATCCATGAGTCTCAGACCACACTCTTCGCACCTCTGGGATAGCAGGGCACAGATGAGTAAGGTGATCTCCCTTGCATAGCACACAAGGGAACTTAAGATGATGCTTCGAATGATCAGTTTTCTCAACGGCATCAGCATGACTAGCAGTGGCTGACAGCTTGCTCTCAACATGACTAGCAGAGGATGAGAGTTTGCCCCCAGCGTGAACAACAGAGGCTGGGTGACTGGGTCCAACCTCACTAAGAGAGTCTGGTTGTTGAGAGACTCCATAATGTTCAAAAACGGGATGACCATGAATCCAAACTCTTCGCACCTCCTCAATAGAAAGGCATTTATAAGTAAGGTGGTCTCCCTCACAAAGCTTACAAGGAAACTTGAGCTTATGTTTTGAACGGGTAGACTTGTCAACAGTGTCAACATGACTCGCAGTGGTTGATGGGTTGTCCTCAGCTTGAAACACAGAGGCTGAAAGACTACCCCCGGCGTGCTTGGCAGAGGCTGAGAGACTAGGTCCAACTTGACTTGCAGAGGTAGGACAGGCACCATCAACATGAACAATAGAGGTTGAATGGTTAGGATCAACATGCTTTGCAGCAGTTGAGTGTGTGCCCCCAGCTTGAGCAACAGAGGCTGGGTGAATGGATCCAACTTGAACACCAGAGGTTGGATGGGGAGGTTCAACTTAAACACCAGAGGTTGAACGAGTGCACTCAACGTGAACACCAGAGGCTGAGTGACAGGATCCAACATGACCTGGAAAGATTGGAAGGATCCCACCAGCGTGAACACCAGAGGCTGGATGGATGGATCCAACTTGAAAAACAGAGGTTGGATGGGAAGGTTCAACTTGAAAACCAGCGGTTGAACGGATGCACTCAGCTTGAACACCAGAGGTTGAGTGACAGGATCCGACATGACCTAAAAAGGTTGGAAGGATCCTACTAGCTTTATCACCAGAGGCTGGATGGATGGATCCAACTTGAACAACATAGGTTGGATAGGATGGTTCAACTTGAAAACCAGAGGTTGAACGGGTGCACTCAATGTGAACACCAGAGGTTGAGTGACAGGATCCGACATGACCTGAAAAGGTTGGAAGGATCCTACCAACTTGATCACCAGAGGCTAGATGGATGGATCCAACTTGAACAACAGAGGTTGGATAGGATGGTTCAACTTGAAAACCAGAGGTTGAACGGGTGCACTCAACGTGAACACCAGAGGTTGAGTGACTAGATCCAACATGACCTGCAGAGGTTGGATGGGTGCCCCCAGCCTGAACAACCGAGGCTGGGTGGTGAGGTTCAACTTGACTTGCAGAGGTTGAACGGGTGCCCCCTTGCTTATGTGCTTTCTTCCTATTCCTCCTTCTCTTACTCCTTTTAGACTGCCGGTTACTAGTATCAGTACTTTCACCGCATGAGGTAGAAGGAGGAGGAGAACTAACTACAGGTGAAGGGGAGACAGTGTTTTGATGCCCTTGATATAAGGTGCTTACTTGAGAAGCATCGGGATCATTCAGGACAGTTGGAGTGGAAAACAACCACACTGGTAGCCCTATGGTGAATCCCGGAAGATTCAAGGTGGCCATCAAGGGAACACCAACATTCCCTGTGAGAGGAATAGGACAAGGAGTTCCCATTGAAGGGATCTCTTGGTTGGTGTTCAAAGGGGTGTTAGCCATAATTTCAAAACAAGAGACAAAGTCTGAGGTTGATGATCAACCAAAATTACAAAGTAGACACCTAAAGGCCCACTAAGCACAGACAAACCACACAGCACTCACTAAAAAGATCCTAGAGTCTCAAGCAATCTAAACAGGCTATAAAGATATACCTTCCAAAAGAAGGCTGATGAATAGTTACTTGGCGTCCTTGAGGGGTTCTCAGGCACAAGCGGAGGAATCACCCACCACCCTCCTGCACTTTCCACAAGGGTTACCTTCCAAGTCCGTCCGAGGTGAACCAGAAATAACCTTCCGATTTACCTGTGTATGAGCCCTAAAAGACAAGAGACTAAAGGCTACCTTGATAATACCTACTATCTGGGGGGACAGTCGCAAGCCGAACGCGTACGCATGGGCAGGGTAGCTGAGCCCAAAATTTTTCCTAGACAGAATCCCCAGATGCGCAAAAGTCCTGGGTTACGTTTTGACAAGGATTCGGGGGGTTATCCCCTCTATCCAAGCCTCCACGCGGCCTCGTGCTTAACTCCCGTTTGAGAGGAGCTTCCCAGATACAGCGGTAGAACCAAGGATTTACCTAATGAATGGTCCACTACGTCTGAGTTTATAGCTTGTGGGAAGTTTACACTCCCTAGCCCACAAGCCTAGCCTAAGCTAGTAGGTGGAAGGCCCTAAAAATAAAAACTTACTAATAAATTTTAAATTTATGCGTTAATTTTAAGGGCTTTTCTTACTCAGAGGGTAAATGGCATGAAACTGTTGCGGTGTTTTGACTCAAGAAATGAAAACAAAATGACTAAGCAAAGAGAAATGAGATGCAAAGAAGCAAATAGCTATTCTCTTTATATTTTCAAATGACTTGAAAGCCAAAAAAGATCAACTCTTTTTATATTTTTTAAATTTTTCAAAACAATGCTATGCTATGCAATCTAGACTAATAGCCTAATCTATATGCACATAAAGAAAACATATGTTTTGTCTTTTTATTTTATAGATGCAAAAGAAAAATCAGCCTATCTACTTATGCAAACAAGTACTGAAAGCAAAGAAAATAGACAACTACTTTATACCCCGAAAACAAACCCTAGGTTTCCCTAAAGTTGAATATAAACCTCTTTTAAAAGGAAATCTTACAAAAGTAAACAAGCCAACACTTTGGAATGAAAAGACTGAGCATAAAGACTGACATAAACAAAGGTCAAGAAGTCCTAAGCATCAATCTAACCTACAAACAAAGGCTGCTCAGTACCTTGTCCAACAAGGTCAAACCAAAGAAAGAAGTAGGGGGAAAAGCAAGAAATAAAAGTTCTTTTTAATTTTCTTTTATAAAATGCAAAAGAAAAACTACCTACAAAGCAAAGCATGTAGATAAAAAGAACAAATAAAAAGGAACTTTGCTATGCAACCACCCAACAAACTCTAGAACCAACTAAAGTCAGCATAAACCCTACTTGGAAGAAAGGCTTGTATAAGAAACAAGACAACTATTTTGGCAAGGTGAAGTAGACCAACCAAAGAAGGAGGAAAACAACATCCACAAGCTTTTGAAATTAAACAAAGGCCACTAACAGAGGCTGATCAGAAACAAAAGGCCAAAAAGCAAACCAAGCAAAGGAGACAGGTGAAAGAGCAAAGAGTAAATCCTAATGCTATAAAGGGGCTTACCACATAGATAAAGAACAACAAAAAGAATAACACAAACTCCCTCGATTCATGCACCCACAGAAGACCTTAACAGACCCACCATGCACCAGAAATGCACTGTGCTTTGAGTAAACCTGGATCTAATAAAGCAAACAAGCAAGAATTACTCCAAGCAAAAAGACTCAAAAGGCTTTTGAAAAAGCAGGTAGGGTGATCACCAACAGTCTTCAGACAAGCTACACAACATTCATAAAGAGACACCCCTCACAAACAGGGATTACCTGAAGAAGGGAACAAGGAAAAACTTGACTTAAAAAATCCTAACTTCCAGGTATATACACGACTGTCTATAAGGGCAAGTCGCGAATGATACGCGACTGTTCAGTAGAACAACTCGCGCATGCAAACTTGTATGTGCGACTGTCCAGAAGGACAACCCGCGCATAGGTGTAAAAATCACAAACAAAGGTAGAAAAACTGCCTTAGGAAGGCAGGGGAGGAGTGCAATCAAACTTAAAAAATGTTCCTAAGTGGCAAGAAGGACCTGAAACAATGCAAAAGCTGAAAGAAATCAAGAGAAAAACCCCAAACAGACAAGGCTATCCTCAGCGGAGTCGCCAGTTTTGTTGTAAAGGAAAGTGTCCTATGGCTAGGGTTTAAGAGGCCATCAACGTACTGGGGTTGAAAGAGAGATGCACAATGTTCAGCAAGTATATAACAGCAAGTTTCAGAGATGAGAAAGGTCCACACCTGATAAACTGAAGGCTGGTCCAAGCTTTCTCTTCAATCCTCTTCTTGCTCCTCTCGCTCCAAGAGACCTGCAAAACAAGTTATACCTTCCTCAAACCATTATGACCATACATAAGACAATGATAATCAAATAAACATAAACAAATGATCTGAATAACATCATCATGTGATCAGAAACAGAAATTCAATCACACATTGAACAATGATTTGGGAAGAAGAAGGACATCACATCTTTATTAATCTTGAAAACAAGTACAAATATACCTTCTCTTCAAGTTTGGCACCTCACGAAACCTTGATCTGGTTCTGCTGTTTCTCTTCTCCAATGAACTCAACCTCCAAGCTCTGCAACGCAAGGGAAGACCTCCAGGGAAAAGGTGTAGGCAAAGAGAGTCCTGATTCCTCCAGCATAACAATGCATAAAATCCAAGTCCCCTTTCATGAACCTCCCTACCTCTATTTATATGATGAAGAAGAGTTAGGGGCGAAGCCAAAGTGGTTACAAATGAAGGAGTCAGTTGTATAACTACCCAAACTAACTCAAAAGGTGTGTTTTTATGTTTTAATGTTAAGAAACAGATGCGCGACTATGAAGGAGAGAAACCCGCGCATGATACGCAAGTTTACACAAGAGAAACCCGCGAATATATGCATGCGTGACTTGCAAAACACAAGAGTCGCGAGTGATGCGCGGGTTGCACATAAGGAGAGTCGCGCATACACAAAAAACACATTTTTAAGGTATTTTTGGGCATTTTCAGACTTTGGTGTATTCCGGAAAGTTTTATCTAACTGAAATACCTTTCCAACGGTGCAAAAATGAGGTCAAACGGAGTTACACAACGCAAGATATGGGTCCTCCAAGATAGGTGTTTTTTCAGTGACTTTCATGAAGTGCCGACATGCGACGAAATCATGGGAAAGTGGTCACAGGCAGAGATGTGTCATTTTGGGCTATAACACCGTGACAAAGATCTCATGTAATTTTGGAAAGACAAATTTTGAATATAATATCAACTTCATTTATTTATCTACACGAGCCTTCTGTGTGTTCAACAACAACACTTATTTATTATTTACCTTTTTTATATTTCATGTATGTGCATTTTATGTGACAATTTAACACATTCTTACACATAAATGAATAAATTTACATTTTCTTTGAAACATCACATTAATGTGACAACCAACTTCAAATATTTTCTAACTACAAAACTTTACTAGCATGCTCCTTGAATTCCTAAAGAATGTCATGTTGAATTCAAGGATCTTACTCAATCTCTTAGAGATTAGCAAGATGGGAAGAAATTACTTGTTTCTTGAGACTTACTTGGGTTTTTTTTCTTCTGTGCATGTTTGATGTGTTTTCCTTACCCATGTATTCATGTGTGCACTTCCATTTTGATAATGCGCCTGATTATCTTCCCTTTTGGTTATTGTATTGTGATTTTTCTTACACGGAATATTTCTATCTGGACAATTCATTGTTCTTCAACAATTCTCATCCTTGTGTCCAAATCCATCACATGCATAACATCTCATGGTATAACAAAATTTCACAATATGACCAATGTAATTGCACCTTGCACACTTTAATGTATTAATCCTTCTTTTGGTAGTGTAACAAAAAGAGTTATAATCATTGAAGGAATTATCATACCTAAATGAATTCATTTGATTTTGACTGTATTTATTGTCACAGACCTTCTCAATTTTTATATCATATCCTAGTATTGACTTGTCTTCTAGTTATCTCTGATCATTCATATTCTTACTCAATATTGATGTGTTATCTTTGAATTTTTACTTTATTTCTTCTTCAATACCTAAATGTGTGCATTTTGGAGTATCAATCACGATGTGATCTTGAACTTGTTTCTTCTCTTGAACTATCTTAGTCAATTTATCTTCTAAGCAAGAGATCTCTTTATCCTTATTCTCAAGTTGACTTTTCAACGATTTATTTTTCATCTCTAACTCTTCCTATGATTTCTTCAATATTGATTTCTCTTACTCAATATTTTTTATATTGTTTGCTGCAAAATTTAGTTGTTTCTCAAAATTAAACTCCTTCTCACTAACCTGATTTTCAAGCGACTCTTAAATTACCTTGGATTTATTTAATTGTTCTTCATGATTTGACAGTTGGTCATGCAAGAGATTGTTCTTCCTTCTTGAATTATTCAATTCATCCAAGAAACTAACTAGTTCACTTTCCGAGTCAACCTCTACAACTTCTTCTTCTTCAGATTGGTTGTAAAATTTAATTTCTACGACAAGATTTAGAGGTGTATTGAAGGATCCACTAAATAGATACTTTTCCAGTGTTCCCGATTGAATTTTCTCATTCGATGTGTCTTTCTTGATAGAGGGATAACACATTTTCTTCTCTTCATTGTTTTCATCTGCCACAATGTCCATAACAAGTACTTCTCTTGAGATATCATCCTCTTCATCAAATGAACTTTAGTATTCCTTAGTGTAAAGGATGTTTTCTACTTCTGAAATTTTCTTGTGTTTTCAAACTTGTCAAATTTATGTGCCTTCTTTTATTCTTTGTATTCCACCTCTTCTTCACTATCACTATCTAAATTTTCTTTGTAGGATAATTTTGAATCAAAGTGTCCTACTCTACCACAATTAAAACACTTGAAAGGAAGCTTACCTTGTTAGTATTATTAATCCTCCCTTGTCCAATATGGTCATTATGTCTAAATCAAGAGTCATGTCTAAATCGGGAGTCCTTTCATTCTATTTTTAGTCACTAGCACAATTGGTTTCAGTTGGCCTAATTGGGGCACATGCACTAGTTACTAAAGTGTGGGGAACACTAATTAAGGCAAACTGCCACCGATTGCACTTACATGCATCAGTTTAGGAGCCTCCTAGATCAATCTCTACAAATTAGGAGCCACTGGGAGTGCCAATACCAACCTCCATTAGTTGAGTTCAGTTGGTGACTAGTCAAGCTCAGTTAGGAGTCAGCTACATACAGTTCTAGTTCCCTACACTTAGTTTGTCACATGCCCCAATTTTGCAAAAAATAATATTATCATATTTTATTTTATTTCAAGACAATATGTTAAATTTTATGCTAAGTTGTAATTGATGACTCAGCAGAGTCAAGGATGTTGAATGTAATTATGAATATTTTAATTATAAATAAATAAAAAGTGGATACAACAGATTGGGAGAGTTTTTAAAAGAGTGTTTATTGGTCAGGTTGGTGGAAGAGACTAGGTGGAGAGAAAATAGACAAGTGGCAGCATCCTCAAACACTTCCAATGTTGCAGGTGGAAACCTCCCTACATTTGGGGTCATGATCCCCCAAGAAAGTGGGATCAGAGCAGGTGTCTTAATTAATGACAACTAACCCAAAAAGACCTAGGAAATATTAATAAAAATGCCCGTTGAAGAGAGCTGAGGCTGCTCATTTCAAAGAAGAGAATCATTCAGGTGAATGTACTTCAAAGGATTTCATTGGGAAGGGAATTTGTGGAAGGTGTTTGAGGGGTAAAACTGCAAAAGTGATCTAGTACAACTTTTCAGCTGAAGGATCTTACTGCTGTGTGCAGATTTAATACTGAGTCATTGCACTAGTATCTTGTTGCATGCTCCACTAGTCTCAGCCAAGGAGACTAGGAATAGGCTCGGGGGTCCTGAGAATACGTTGTTTGAGCGCTCTCCAGGAGTTGGTAGGGAGGAACAGCCTCCCAACGCTGTTGTCATCCAGCTTTAAGTAGGTTCTACAGTGTTTTATTTGTTGTGTTAAAAGTTTATTTTTTAGAATGAATGAATAATGAATGATTTACATGTTATGTAGTGAACTGTTAGAATTTATAATATTTTAGTTGTTGAATGTTGAATCTGTATTTGGATGAGATAATCCTACCTGTGTTTTTCCTTGTCTGGAACAAACTAGACCGTACTCTAGCACAGGTAGTGTGTTTAAAATAGATGAAGATATGATAGAAATCTAGATTGATTAGAGTTATTTGGTATTTCAGAACAATGGAGTAATTTATTTCTGTATATAGATGTTTTCAGGAAAGGATACTAATCTGTCTAATTAAGTTATTGTTTAAAAACCAGACTATTGTATTAAGAATGCTAGCAAAGAAGTATACATAATACTTTACAAACATCAGGTTTATTTCTTTTAACAAGTTGACTAATGAAAATAGGTTATTTATCTTATTTAGAACTGTATTTATGTAAAATGAAACTACTAACCTGTCACATAGGTAAAAGATTTAAATTAGATAAACAATCATTTATTTCTGTGAAGAAAGAACCAAGTCATTTTACAGAGTTATTTTATTGTTCATAATGCTTAACTATTTCTACAAATGTTCACTTTTCAAGCAGGGTAATTCTAGTATAGTTCTTTTTATAAATAAATTAACTACAACAATTATAATAGTGTAACAAGGAAATAATAACAAATCCTATCTATGTACATATAAAATAGACTGAATGTAATGGTAAACAATATTTATTAAATATTATTTATATATGAACGAATTCATTTAAATAAACTAAACAAAAATTAATTATAAAAGAAAATACAGGGTCGAAACCCTTATAGTATTAACATTATAATTTATAGTATTAATATTGTAAATCATAGTAATAACATTGTAATTAATAATCAGATAAGCAATAATCCAAGGAATTGGATTTATTTAGTATTCTGAACATAAAACTATAAAATGTTATTATAGTCCTATAAGGACAGAGAAATATAACCATGAAAGTATAACAACTATATACCTGTAACAAATAATTAATTTCACATTATTATTGAACTAAAACCTACAGAATAATTAAAGAAATTAATTATACACAGGTCACTAACAGGATTAACCCTTTCTCGATTATCCGAGCTTATAAACAATTATTATAATAGAAAGAAATAACAGAACATGTTATAATAATATATTTTAATGGAAGATAAATTTAAACAATAAAAATATCTTTACACAGTCGAAATAGGGTAAAAAACCTAGTACACAAAATTACAGTAAGAGCATAAAAATAACCGAGTTTGAGCTCAGGATAGTTAACTCTCTATACTTAAAGGTTAAGTAGAGATTGGCTTGACAGGCCGCAAATCTTTTTACATAACTGTACACAAAACTAGTAAAAACAAAATTTACAAGTCACAGCATAAGCCAGAGAACCTTGCTAACAACAAGGGTTGGTAAAAACTAAGCAATTAAACCGAGAAATAATAACCCGTGAAGGGTAAATTTGCAGGCCGTAACTTCCATTCGAAAACTGTTCCATATAGAATTGAACTAGCATGGACTGCCATGGGTTGACCAGGGCTTACCCGTCACCAAGAAGTCGGCCTTACGTGTTGCACGAGCAACAAGGATAAATGTCAACCGTTACCTGCAAAGATAACCCATGACATTAAAATTTTGCATTATATTGTAACTGAGTAAAGAGTAAATTTAAAAACTATAAAAAAAAATAACTTCTCATACCTGGAAACGAAGGTAATGTGGCCACCAAGGAACAGGAGCGCTGCTACCAACAAAATAAAGGGCCAACCCTTCATATCTCCTGTGACAAAGACGGTTCTAACGTGTGCACAAACCACTACTAGCAGCAGCAATAAGAAGGAGGAGCAACGGCCAAGCAAGAAGCAGATGATGAAGCTCAAACCGTCACCAAAATTGCGAAGCATGAGAACCACGCTCTCAAAAAACCCTATGACAAAAAGCAAACTGTAACAGAAGCAAGTAATCCCCTTTAAATGATTCCAAGAGGCAGGTCGTGGGGGAATGAACCAAAAACTACTCACAGGCTAGGCCGCAAGCTTAAAGCCATGGCCCTCAACAATTATTGCCAGGATAAACTCATGATGCAAGCAAGGGTTCAAGGACGACGAAGGTAGACTGAACAATGTAACCAGGATGCAGAGCTCATTATTATTCACAGTAGGGTAAGCATGGAAACCATGGAGTAGTTGCAGAGCAGCCCAAAGGCCCGGAATCGATGGAGGAGAATGACAAAGCCTAGGGTTACACCAACCCTTATACTCCCAACACTTGGCTGAGAAGGAACCATGTGGTCTCACAAATTATTCAAGCATGCAGTGGGTCGATTCTATAGTCCATGCATGCCAAATGATTTCCAATTATTCAAAACATAATTTCATGCACAATCATATAGTATTGTAATCATTCAAAGGTTCTACGTGATCATGGATGCCAACCTACGGTTGCATGGAATAAAATTTAAACCCTCGAATCATTGCCAAACTTATAACATAGTCATCATATAGTTAGGACAAGGGCAATTTCAAAGTCTTTTATATACACAACCTTACACATAATCCCATCGATGGAGTGGTCTAACACCACATCCATTTTCCATTGCAAGTTATATTATGAAATTTATAATTAAACGTTTATTTCATAATAAGCTTTCATTGATCATGAAATCAATGCAACCTCTTAATCCATATTCATACTCAAGGTATTTTTATGCATAGAATCTTTGGTTTATCACTAATTGTTTATCCAATTATTCATAATATCAATGGTATAGTTACAAATGCTCATAAGCTTTGAGCTATCGAAACTAAGTTTATAAAGTAAATCTTATGATACTTGGAAGATACTAATTAAAAGGCTATTTCATCATCTAGCCAAACTATGATGTTAAATAAGTATTCCTAATAGACTTTGCATAGCTAATCTTGTTGCAACCAACGTTTAATTTATGACTTGATAATTTTATAGAACATAGTTTTAAATAGGATCATGAACTTTAGATATCTTACTTGTTTATAACCAGAATTACGGATAAACATGGATGCATTATAAACAAGATTGTTTTTGTGAGTATCATAGAAAATTTATAGTTTTCAGTGGATGGCAAATACTAGGAGGTTGGCTATGAATTCATTTACATAGCTCAGTTCAACAAAGTTTAATGGCATTTGGTTATTTACTCAACCGTGACAAGTACTATTAGTTACACCATGTTTTCGATTAATAACATAATTTTTAGAACTATCTAGTGCTTGAATGAGGTAATAAATCAATTGCTCTTAAAGACTTGACCTAAGTTAACTGTTATGGTCAGTAGCTTAATTTGAGAGAAGTATTATAAAAATAAAATAAGAAACTGGAGTGGAAAAATCCCACTAGACTCTAAGTCCTTAGGACTTTATATTTTCACTGTAATGTTTAGAACCTTATAGGAAGCAATCTTCATTACAGAAGATGAATAACAAGCAGTTGGTTATACTATTGTTATAAGTTGATCATGTATATTACTGTTAGAACAATCATTATAGCATTACAGGTATGCACTCTAGGTGAAAATAACTTATGACAAAGATCACAAGTTGTGAACTAGGGAAAGTAATTACTGTTGCTTTTTACATCTAAGAAAGAAACTCTTCTACATGTATATCGTTGACAAAAATAGTTGAAGGAAACAAACTACTTGGTTTACCTCATAGAATTAGATTGATATGTAACAACTTATTTACCAATCTTTTTATTTTGCAAATAGAAATGTAGCTGGATGCTTTATGGAATTAAAAGGCGTTACTCGATCATTCATACCTATAAAACTTGTAAGAACAAGTAAGCTTTTTGTGTTATCTTAACACTAAGTAAGCCCCGGAATCCAAAGACAGTTCCACCTACTTGTCGCAAATTAAAATTTATCAGCAAACCAAAAAATAAATTATTGCACAAATTAATCCTAACCTTGTATCAAAAAGTAGAATGCTAAGTTACTTAATTAAGATTATGTACTAACTAATCTGGTAACTGAATCTTCTATAGATAATTGTTAGCTGTTAGCAGACCGCATTCTTAGCATTTTATGTAATTTGTCAAAATTTAAATTTTTTATGAAAATTTGGGGTTTTGACACAGTTCTATTCAGTTAGTGCTAGGATTACATGGCTGCATGCAGGTGAGGCACATTTACTCACCTACCTCAGTTAGTAAGACTAGTCAACACTGAATTAGACACTTGATTATGGATTTTGAACTCTGATGAACTTCGATAATGATTTAGACAAGGTCAGTTAACCATTCAGTCAAGTAGAGTCCAACCGATTCAAATTTCCTCACATGGATTCAAATTGCATGTGGCTATTTAGCCATTATACTTCATTGTAATTAATTATCTAATTACTTTTGATTAATTAAAGCATACACAACTGCAAGCCATTTTTCCACTGTTTCATTCTTCAATTGCTGAGTAAATTGTACGATCTATCTTGTGAGTTGTTTGTTGGTCCACAGATCTATGTGCTCAATTTAATATGGTATCAGAGCCTCGGTGGGACAAGGCACTTCTCCTACTATAGATTCACACTTGGATAAAAAAAACAATTGAGCAAATTTGCTCCTTCCAGTACTGCACTAGAAGTGAAGAATTTACCACTTAATATCCCAAGTAAAGGAATTGTTGATCAAGCTTAGTTGATCAACTATGTTGGGTGTGGTGAAAATTCCAAAAGTGCAAGTTGTCGACCTTATTTTGTCTATTTGATTCTGTGATTTACAGGTTTATCAGTCTCCTTCACTACATTCGCTACAAGTAGCTCAGTCTCCTTCATTGCATTCGCTATAGCAGCTCAGTCCTCTTCTTTGCATTCTAAATGGCTCCTCCAATGCACCTTCTCACTCCTTTCAACTACCACCAATAGAAGGAGGACATGGAGATGCAGCTACACTCCAAAAGACTCTTCAGACTCATAATGGAGACAGAGAAAGAGCCAATTCATTATGTTGACAAAGAAAAGTACTGGAATAGGCTTGATGACTCCTACAGATGCTTGTGCCTCTCAATATCTTGAGACCTTGTCTTCCACATCAATGGATTGAAGACTCCCAAGGAGGTTTGGGGTAATATTGCTTCCTTATTTGACAAGCAAGATGATATGAGGATCTATCAGTTGGAGAATTAGCTGATCTCTCTCCATCCAGCCAGTTTCAAAACACTAAATTAATTCTTCACAAAATTCAAGCATCTAGTGTTCCAATTGAAGCTGTGCAAGCTTGAGAAGAAGGATGATCAACTCATCCTTGCCATTCTATCCAAACTTGGTGCAAACTATTCAGTATTTGTATCAAAATTTCAGTCTGTGAAGCTCTCTACTCCAAACTAGAATATTCCTACTCTTAACTCTTTCATTGAATCTCTCACTTAGGAGCATGACAAGTTGATCCAAATAGGGATCATTCGATCTTCCAGAGATCAAGCACTGGTTGTAGGAGGACCTAAGGTAGAGAATGATAAAGGAAAAAAAAGGATGAGTCTCCTATAGAGAAAGAGTAGTCAAAAGAGCCTTCAGGTTCGAAGAGAAGAAAGAAGAATCGAAAATGAAAGACACTATGTTCTTACTATGGAAGGGGATTTCATCCAGAAAGAACCTGTATGAGAAGAAAAATTGATGAGATGGCTCTTCTTCTGAAGAAACAGAAAATTATTGTACCTTCTAGCATAAGGAAGGCTAACCATAGAGAAGAAACTAAAGAATATGAAGAGACATGCCATGCACTGAAGGCTAGCTACTCAACAGCACATGCCTTTCTCATTGATTCTAGAGCTTCCAATAATATGGTTGCATCCACATAATATTTCTCTTCTTTGCAGTCTTTTGATGGTCCTAGTATTCAGATGGGAAATAACAGTAAATTTCAAGTTAAAGGAAAGGGCTCTATCAAGGTTGAACATGGGAAGTTCAAATATGTGCTTAATTTTCCCTCCCTATTTGCAAACCTATTATCTGCATACCAGATGACTCATACTAGCTCTCCAAAGTGAGTCATATTTGGTCTTGACTCAGTGGAGATCACAGATATATCTACTAGAAACACCCTAGCGAAGGGTGCTGCAAATCATGCCTCCAAGGCATATGAGTTCTCACACTTCATGCCATTTTCAAAACCATTGCACTCTCAGCAGCCACTTGCAAGGGAAGGTAAAAAAAATTCAGCTACTTCTTTTTTAGTTTCCACAAGTATTGTAGATACAGTTGTATCAGTTTATGATATTGAGATTCAGGATGATTCAGATCCAGATCCATTCCCTACTTCCAAACTGGAATCTAGGAAGATGACTGGAAATCCATTTGACATTCAGAAGGGAAATACCCTTGCGCTATGTCATGCAATCTTACCTCCTTCAGAGAGATGCAATAGACTTCCTATAATATGCTACATGGCAAGGGATCGGTCTCACTGCATTCAGAAGAATAGAGTGGATCATACACCTCTTCATCCAGAAAGAGGAAAAGGTTAAATACCTCATTCCTTCCATCATCATTTTGGGAAAAGATGGAGAATTCTACATGCCAGGCCCCAGGATACCTGTGCACAGAACATCATGCATGCTACTCTGCTACATCAAAGATATTGCAGCAAGACATTTTCAAGTTTTTCAAACTTGAATCCTGATTCTATATTCTTATTTAGAGGGGGGGATTTTTTCCCCATCTCCTTGTATTGAGAATTTACTTTAATTTTCTTGCTGTAATGGGTGACCTATGGTCTTTATTACCAGGGCCCACAAATTTTCCAAGTTAGCATTCACGGGGGTGTTAGGATTATTAATCCTCCCTTGTCCAATTTGGTCATTATGTCTAAATCGGGAATCCTTTCAGTCTATTTTTAGTCACTAGCACAATTGGGTCCTCTTAGCCTAATTGGGGCACATGCACCAATTAATAAAGTGTGGGGAACACTAATTGAGGCCAAATTCCACTAATTGCACTCGCATGCATTAGTTTAGGAGATTCCTAGATCAATCCATACAAATTAGGATCCACTAGGAGTGCCGACACCAACCTCCATCAGTTGAGTTCAGTTGGTGACTAGTCAAGCTCAATTAGGAGTCAGTTACATTCAGTTCTAGTTCACTACACTCAGTTCTATTCAGTTAGCACTAGGATTGCATGGATGCATGCACGTGAGGCACATTTACTCACCTACCTTAGTCAGTTAGACTAGCCAACACTGAATTATACACTTGAGTTTGGATTTTGAACTCTGATGAACTCCGATAATGATTTAGACAAGGTCAGTTAACCATTCAGTCAAGTAGAGTCCAACCAATTCTAATTTCCTCACATGGATTCGAATTTCATGTGGCTATTTAGCCATCGTACTTCATTGTAATTAATTATCTAATTACTTTTGATTAATGAAAGCATTCACAACTCCAAGCCATTTTTGCACTGTTTCATTCTTCAATTGTTGACTAAATTGTATGATCTATCTTGTGAGTTGTGTGTTGGTCCACATATCTATGTGCTCAATTTAATATACCTTTGTACTTTCCTCAACCTTTTTTTATATTCTTCACAAAATTAGCTTCCTCTTCATTCAATTCTTCATATATATATTTATGATGTTTATGATCACTATAATTTTATTTCTTGGTGACTTTGAAAGAAGCTTCCTTTTTGGAGTGATTTTCTTTCTCAGTTATCATCTCATATGATGTAAGGATCAGGTGTAGCTCGTCATTATTTAAATCTATAATGTTGTCTCTATATTCTAACATGGACACCTTTGAGTCAAATAGTGGAGGCATAGTTCTTAGAATCTTCTCTCCAATCGATTCTTCAGCTAGTGTTACTCCAAGACTCTTGATGGAATTAATTAAATCATCAAATTGAACCTTTGTTCAACTGACTCTTTTGACTTTTACCTTGGATTATAATGACTAGGTGGAATAAGGACTTACACATATACCTTATGTACCACTTCAAGCTGTATGTACTTCTGCAATCTGGATGGACTCCTTATCTACAAGTAGAATATCATTACTTCTTTAAACTGAATTTCATCATATATTTCTTCAAACTGGCACATAATTAGTTGACATCAATGACAACCAAACTTAGTTCAACAAATTTAACATGAATTTAGAAAATCAGAAAATATAGAACACATATCTAGTAGTATGGAGATAGTACCAATCATCATCATGCTCATGCACAACATCAGTATCAAGCTAACATCACTAACATCATCACCACCATGACCACCATCATCATGTTCAACCTCGTCATCATTTTCATTGGTATCATCTTCATCGTTGTCTCTATCATCATTGTCGTCGTCATCATCATCATCTAATGCACCAACATCATCATCAAATATTACATTTGATGCAAGATCAACATAGTCTAAACCAACAACATTGGGGTCACCATATGCACTGTTCTAGAAATAAAAATCAACATTAGAAGTTAGTATTAATTTCATACCACAATGCATATTATTTTATATTCTAATATCAAATTACACCAAAAGTAAAACAAAGTATAATTAAATTACTCTTTTTGTTCCATCTTATTACATAAGTCATTTTTAATTTTCCAAAAGGATGGAAACCCAAATAAGTCACTCCAATTAATGTCTCAGTGACCTCATCCTCTGTGCTCCATTCACTACATTTGATACCTTGGTTCTTTGTGTCATTTCAATTTGAAAAAATACATGCACTCCATACTTTGTGGACCATAACTAAGTAAAAGCAATGCCATCATCAGGCTACTCAAGAGTTCAAATCTAAGGAAGATATGAGTGAGTTGATAATATTTCTCATTGGTCTAAATCAAAGGTCAATATTGGTAAACTAATTAGTCTAAATCTTTCCTCGACATTTCATAGACCAAAGAAAAATAAATTCCATAATCAGGTTGCAGACATGTCTAAATCTAATGCAGAGATGAGTAGAACTGACCAAGCTAAATCTTTCTCAGTCAATAACACAACTAATTTCTTCCTCGACATTGTCTCATCATACAACTATGAGATATATAGAAAGATATTGATTTAGGAATGCTTCTCTTCAAACGTTTTGAGCATAAGAATAAAATGCTAAAGCAAACCGATTAATTATTTACTTTTTTTCTTAGGGTATAATAAACCAAAGTTGGTCTTAACGAATGTTACAAACCTCATCATCATCATCAAAGTGGGAGAATTGGACATCAACATATTGCAAGCATGGATTGGGTCATTCTTTAAAGAATATATTCTTTTTATTGTGATTCTTAAATGGAATATATATAAATGTGTGTGTGTGTGTGTGTGTGAAACTATGTTATTAAAAATGAGATAGGTTTAAAAATAAATATAAAAAGTGGTTTGGAAGAGGATAAAAATACTCATTTCTCATTCCAAATAGTAATAAAGTTAAAACCCAAAATTGACAATGAACAATTAAATTGTGAGGGCATAACAATGAGAAACTATAATGTTCAACCTACTTGTTTTGAAGAAAGTTGCAGCAATGCTAAAGATAAAGGTGTGTATTTCCTGGTGAGGGGGTGAGGCTCACTCACAAAGATACAAATGGAAAATTGCATGCCTTCCCTAAGTACTATCATGCACCATTTATAAAATTTTAAGTATTTGGGGAGAAGAAAGAGAAATACCTGTTGAAGCGGGAGGTGGCCAAGTTATCCAGTGAGTGTCGATATTTGAATCCTTGCTTTCTAATCCTAAATTTCTTCAAACAAACATGCACACATTCAAAATGAATACCTTTCTCATTCCACGAAAGAAAAATATTGTAATACATAAATAAAGTTTAGAATAACATTCATTTTAACAAAGATTATATGATAACAATAATTGGGGGACCGGATCCATTTATATTAAATCAAAGGAGATACAATACTTACAATATGTGGTTTCTACTTCTGGTATTGTCCTCCTTTGGCATATAAGTTCTCTCCTTCACCCTTTTCCTTTATCACAGAGGTCTTTGATTATGGATATTCTTACCCTCCCTCTTTCAACATTTCGACGTCTTCTCTTCTTTAAATCTATGGGCCCCTTACCCTTTATCTCTACCCCAATGCTCTACTTTATAGAGTTAAATTAGGTGAAAGTAGTTGGTGATCCCAAGAATGGTGATTATCCCAAAGTGTGTGATAATCTCAAGAATGGTGATAATCCCAATGTGTATGTACGTAAATATATTTGTATGCATAATTGAGCTTTATTTTCACTTTTCATGCATATTTGTTTCATTTAATCTTATGTTCACATGTATTATCTCCAAACTAGAAACTAGATGACCTCGGTTGCCCATTTAGTGCCTAAACTAGCAACCATATGCACCTTTAAGTAAGGGAAGTAGCAATTAGACCTAAAAAGTGTGATTCACTTTGGTGTTTTTGACTCATTTTAAATGTTGATAAGAACATGTTGTCCATCTCTAATATTTGAATAATGTAAGAAAAAATTTGTAATGATCTCTTTTGGTCCACAAATATTCCACATAACAGTTAGTTAAATCAATTTTATATATGCGTGACAATAAAAACATCTAATTACATCATTAAGAAATATCTTACTACAGTTTGCAACCTTTGTTTTCTTAACTAGATGGAAAATGTTAAACTCTTAACACCTGGATGAAATGTTAAACTCTTAACACATGTTATGCCATGTTAATGTGGAGTCAGTTTTGAGAACCTACAGAAGGAATGATTTGGGAAAATTACTCCCATCATAGTTGTAACATAATGGTGTGTTAGAATGGATATTTAAATGTTAAAATGGAAAATTTCATTGTCTTTATCATCATCGTCATCATCATCACCATCATTGTCATCATCATCAGTACAGTCATGGCACATGCGCCTTACAAGAAAGTTTTTGGGTCTAAGTGTAGGATTCGTGTTTCCAAATAATGTCCCACTAATACTAAAGAGAATTTCATGTTATTCCAAATCTCAAAATGGTGCCCACATCCCATGCATAGGATTAGTTTTTTAAATATACATGGCTTGAGTAGTGGTATGGAGCCTCAAGAAAAAACATGAGTCCTTAGAGAATTGTTAGGGATTACGTTAATTACATCACCATTTTCATCATCATCATCATTTTCATCATTGTTGTCATATAATTACATCCTCATTTTTTGTTTTATTGACCCCTAGGACCCCTATTTTCTTTACACTCTTTTTTTCTATTAAAACTATAGTTGGCACTAATGGGGTTAATAGCCCATTTCTTGTACATCCATAATATAATATTGTAATAAATTTATAATAATAAACATAAACCCTATACTCTAATACTTTTAATCCCTTTAATATATCAACCTTATAACCAATATCATCGTCATTGTTATTATCATCATCATCATCAGAAACATAATTTTCATTGTCACCATCATCATCATATTCACTCGCATCGTAACTACCATTATCATTCTCATCATCATCGTAATTGTCATCATCATCATCATTCATTCCATCATCATCTTCATCATCGTCATCATCATCATTATTAACATTGTCATCAGTTGTTCATAACTAGCTTTGACATAAGAAATATCATCAAGCCAAAAGATATGATGAGTTGAAAGGGGGCATGTAGGACACATATGATGTATGCATGAGAAATGGAAAATTTATATTATAAAATGATCATCATAATCATCATCATCATCATCATTATCATCATCACCACCATCATCATTCATGTCATTTCCATCATCATGATTTCTTGTGCCATCATTATCATTTGCAATATCATCATCATCATCATCATCATCATTATCATCAACATTATCATTGTCATCATCATCATTGTCATTCTGAATATCATTGTCATATTCATATGCATTTCTATATCCATCATTGCCATTGTCAATATAATCACCACCATCCTTATTATCATCATCAATACCATTAGCATCATATTTGTTATATATTCACATCATCATCATCATCCTTGTGATTATTGTCCTCTTCATCATTGTATGTTTCAACAACAAAATCATCATCACCATCCTTGTGACTATTGTCCTCTTCATCATTGTATGTTTCAACAACAACATCATCATCATTGTCATCATGAGTGCCATCATCATCAACAGTATTAATGCATTTGTCATATATTCACATCATCCTCATCACTATCATTACCATTATCTCCATCATCGATAATTGCCATCATTTCCATTGTCATCATCATCGCTACCATCACACAAATATTACCATCATCGTTGTTGTCATCATCATTTTTGTCACATAAAATGTCCTTGTTGTTTTTTTGTCTTTCCCAATTCTTTCACAATATTTCCTCTCTTTCTTACACACATTTCCACTAACAGAGATTCTTCTATTGGTGCAAAATTCACTACCCCATATATAAAGGTAAAATAATTATTGGAACATATTTCCCCTCTAGACCATGGTTAATAATCTTTGTATAGGGTTCCAAGTGTTTAGTGTAAGTTGTTCCATGTGAAAATGGTTCTAGTTCCTATTCTAGTGTCTTGGACCAAGAGTTTGTCCACATTTGACCCACTTAGACTACTGCTTATGCCATAAATGCTTGTTTCTCCACTTACCCACTCCTTTCTTTATTCTATGGAGTCAATGCACCCCTCTATGCTACATTTATGGAGTAGTTATTGTATTTACCTGTTTTAAAGAGACTGGGTGCACCCTCTTGAGGATTTGGTCAATTTGCTCATTAATGGTCCAAAACAAAGCCACTAAACCACCTCTAGCACCCTCATAATGGTTCCTTTCACACTTGTTGACTAGCCTAACCACTTCATGGTCAATCTAGGTTCATTTCACCTCATTATGGCCACTACTTGGATTTACACTTGGCACAATGTCATAGATTGGGGGAATTAGTCAAGATAAGGTAGAATTAATGTGAGATACCCATGCTATTTTGTTACCCAAGGTATTGCATGTGATAATGCCTATATATTGTACTAGTTTTTTCTCAATATGTACAGTAATGGAAATATATTCTAGAGAGGTTTCTCTAGTTTATGTCTCAACTTCTTCTCTCATTTCATGCTATCTCTAGAATAACTATAAGTAAGAATTTCTAATGAATATATATGTAGTTGGTTTTCACATGGCTCAAAACCTTGCTTGTGATGTTGTGCAAGCCAACTTTCACAATAATTGATCAATCAATAGCACTATAGATAACTCACAAATAGGAAAATATTGGAAAAAGAATTGTCATAAGATATCAATTGACAAGCAATAACAATAATAGAAACCATGGATGGAAAATTCCAAGGAAATGTGAATAATAACTACAAAATTCAAAATGAAAGACTATCAATTAACCTTTATTGTATTAGGAGTTTTTATAAAGAGAAATAACATGCTATGTTAATATATATTGGAATAATAGAGAGGAGGTTAAAACACAATTTAGGAGAAACCAAATATTGTTGATTGTCCTCCACTAATTTCTTCCCAATAAATTGTTGGAGGGGATAAATAATCGCATATGGTTTAGTCAAAATTTCTATATCTAGGTGTTTTATACATTGTTCCCTACCCAAGTTGGACTGGGTAAAAATGTTGAAGATAAATATCTAGATAGAAAACACATATTATAGTTTTATTAAAATGGTAATGTAATTATACACATGATGAAGAAGAATGATAGCATGCTTTCCTATAGAGTGTGAAGGATCTAAAACATGTTTAAAAGTTCAATTCCTTTCTTTGTATTTGGGGCTTTCCTTGTGATGTGATTTTATCCAAATTTCAAATTGAATAATGTTTATGAATACTAAGTTCAATTTATTAGAATGCTCATATGGAATGAATACTCGATGACTTAGATTGGAATGTGGAAGGGGCGTATCATGAAGGTGGTGGTGTTGTTGAAATTTAAATGAACACATGTTGTCATTACATAATAAATCAAATAGTTGATCAATATTTTGGTTTCAATCATTTTGTATAAATGTTATTGATTCCCAATAATACTTATCCACATCCCACTTCTTATAATTGCTTATTGATTCAATCATTAATGGTGCATTCATTCTAACCTTCTATGTGAATTGGACCTAATGCATGCATCTAATGAACAAACCTTAATTCCACTGGACACATCTAACCTACACACTAAACATGCACCTAACCACACACCCAATCCATAAACCTTGATCCCAATGCACACACCTAAGCCACACGCACACACCAAACCTATCCCACTAACCTTAACTTATGATCTATAACCAACATCATCATCATCCTTAACCAAAATCCTCATCATGGTATTATTTGACATCATCAATGTCATTTCCATCACCATCATCATCATCATCCTCATAATCTTCATTGTTGTTGTCATCATCATTATTATCATCTTATTTGACATCATCATCGTCATCATTGACATCTTCTTTTACATAATTGTTTTCAAGACTATCATTGTAACCATGAGGTTCATTGTTACTTTCATCACAATAGCTGGCATAAAACTTGCATAAAATACAAAGAAACAGTTTCATTAACTGTTGGCACAAATAATGGTGGAAAACTTGGTGTAACTCCTGGTGCAAAACCAAATTTAGAAAATGCAAAATCTTAGATAGGAATGTTTGGTGTAATTTATATCACCACTGTAATTTCAAAGTAGGGTGCCAACTTATATGGTAATAAAGGTTCTAATTGCACTAAAATTAGTATTCTTGAGTGCAAACTAGGCATACTAACCAACACAAACTCTTGAGCAACTTTGAACGGTGCTAACATTGGTGCAAAAGTGGATGCAAATTGTGGATGTAAAAAATAATGAAATTTTGGATGCAATGAGGGATGCCATTGTGGACACAACTATGGATGAAACTTCATATATTATTATGGATGAAAATAGGGATGAAAAACAAGATGCAAATTCTGGATGCAACAATGGACGTAAATTCTAGATGAAAAATAAGATGTAAAAGTGATGCAAAACTAGATGCACAGTATGGATGAAAAAGGGGATGCAATAAAGGATGAAAAATATGATGCAAAACTAGATGTTGATAAAAAAGGGATGAAATTTTGGATATCATTATGGGTTCTACTCTAGACATTTTTTTGGATGCAAAAAGGGTTGCAAAAAAAGATGTGAAAATGGATGCAAAAAGGGGCACAAAAATGGATGCAAACGTGGATGAAAATTAAGGATGCAAACGTGGATGAAAATTATGGATGCAAACGTAGACATAAATTTTGGATGCAAAATTGGACGTAAAGAAGGACAAAAAATTAATGAAAAGGAGGATGCAAAATGGGATGTAAAAAAGAACCTAAAATTAATGAAAAAGAGGATGCAAAATGGGATATAAAAAAGAACGTAAAATTGGATGCAAAAATGGATGTAAATATAAACAATAATTGCATCGATTGTAATGTTAAATTGAGAAGGGTACGTAAAAATTGTTGTATTCTACACTATCCCATGAAATAGTGTCGAATTGTCCAAGTAAATAATAAAATTGCATTAAAAAGGTGACTAGATGAAAATAAAGTAGCAAAAAATGATGTTAATCACAAGGTTTTGTTGTAGTGTTCCTTCCCTTAATTATAAAACATTTTGGTTGTTTCATCACTACAACAAAAACTGGATTTAGCGCCGGATTTTAATGTAATTTTTTCCCAATTGTGGTGAACAATCCGGCGCTAAACCTGGCGCTATTGTACATTTTCATAAAACACCGTCTATTGCATCTTTTTTTCCGTCCTTTTTAACATTTATTTTTGCGTCCATTTTTGCGCCCAATCTTTTGCATCTAATGTTATGCCTTTATTTGCACCCAATTTTTCAACTTCTATTGCATCGTTTTTTGTGTCCTTTGTTACATCCTTGTTTGCACCCATTTTCACGCTAATTTTTGCATCCAATGTTGCATCTTATTTTTCTCCTAGTTTTTCATCGAGTCTTGCACACAATTTTGCACCATGTTTTACATAAAATTATGTGTCCAATTCTGCATCTAGGTTTGCATCCAATTTTAGGTCCAATATTGCGTCTAGTTTTGCATCCAAATTTACTTATAATGTTGCATCCCCATTTGCATCTAATTTTGTATCTTGTTTTACATATTTTTTTGTATCCATGTTTGTGCCAAATGTTCCATCTCGTTTTACTTCATATTTTGTATCTAGGCTTGCACCTAGTGTTTCATCCTGGTTGATGTCTTTTTTTGCATCTATGTTTGAGCCCAATTTTGCACCCAGTGTTGCGCCTAGTGTTGTGCCTAGTTTTGCGCCCATGTTTGTATCTAATATTGCATCTAGTTGTGTGTCCAATGTTGCATCCCATCTTGCATTCAATATTACATCTAGTTTTACATCCAATGTTTTGTCCCGTCTTGCATCTAAAATTGTGTCTCATTTTAAGTTTTTGTTTGCGCCAAATGTTGCTTCCAGTTTTTTGTTGTACAGGATAATTCACCTAATAACCTAGGTCTGGGGGGTTACCAACATACTCATAACTTGCAGAAAGTTTGACTCTAAAAGCACAGAATAGGAAATAGGAAAGTAGAAGGACTTACTTGTATTAAACGAAGGCTGGTCCTTGCTATCTTCTCCCTCTCTGATCCACTTCCAAAGTCTCCAGGATAGTTCCTCCTTCACCTATTAATAATCACTCTTCCATATACAAGATGGCTCATATATATAAATACAGGTTAGGCAAATCATATATTATATTGAAATGTAAACATCTACCAATCTACAAGATATGAAACACATATGGAAGAAGTAATATCTTTATTAACAATAATAGAAAGAGTTTAGGTTACAACCCAATGTCTGAACAAGGACTCCTCTGTCACCAAAGGACTCTGAGTTTCTCTGCTCCAAAGACTTCTGTAGACAATCCACCAGCATAACTTTGCTCTCCAAGTATCCTCCTTCAACACCCTCTCCAAGGCCTCTATTTATATGGATGAAATGAGGCAGTTCTCGAAGGTTAGGGAGGTTGTGGCAGTTAAGAAGATTAAGTTAAATGAGTAAACTAATCTTCCATTATCGTGTGGTTTTATATTTTAATGTTGAGGAAACCATTCGCGGGTCTGTAGTAGAGCAACCCGAGAATGATTCGCGACTATATAGAAGAGCAACCCGTGAATACAAGGATTCGCGACTTGCTGTATAGGAGACTCGGGAATGATGCGCGAGTTGTCAATATAGAGAGTCGCGAATACAACTCAACATGGCAAAATGGCAAAGTAACCAGCTGGGTGTATAGGGAATGTACTTCATCATAAGCCAAGGTATAGTGAATATGGGCAACCTCAATCCATAAGTGTTCTTTTGTGTGCCGACATGAGGGATATCAGCACTCGGACGGAGAGGTGCCATTCAGGTGTATAATAGATGCCCCCTAATGTGTGAGGTCAGAGGGGAATGATGGACGAAATACATTATAATATTTAACTCAGGAGAAACTCAGAAATCCAGTGGAGCAGAAGGAGTACCTGAAACAAATACATAGTAATGTCAGATACAAAGTTACATCTGAGGATGCTATGTTCAATTTACTGGAACACTAGCTCCTTTACAATATTTGAGTACATCATATGATACGGGTAAAACCATGTATTTACAAAGGTGGAGCAAAGCCAAAATACAATAATGATGAGTCTTCAAAGATCTGGAAGCTGGATACAGAAATGGAACATAGTCTTGTGCAACTTAGTTCATGAGTGAGGAACTAAGGTCTTCATAAAAGATCCCAAAGAACCAGTACAAGCCAAGCCATGTGAATAAGGGTAAGCTGAAGTCGAACATGGAAATGATTCAACAGTTTGTCAACCAATAGATGATAATTGACAACTGAAGCAAAGGAGTTCACCAATGATGAAAGTGAATCCAGAGGTACCATCGTCAAAAATATAGGTCTTCGTCATCAGGAAGTACTGAAACGGAACCATACTATGATAGGGAAGGCAATAGATCCTCCAACGGATCACAAGAGTGACTAGGAACTGGGCAAAAGAAGGTAGACACAAGTAAATGGATAACAAATATAACAGTAATAGGATCAGGTGATAGATCAAACATTAGGTATAATCCTTGAACAGTGAGCACGACACAAAGAGGACCCAAGGCAGCATACAACAGATAGATAGAACAACTAGACTTATCTGTCATGTAGGAGACATGAGCAGATTCCCCAGGTATAATGGACAAGAGGAGGAGTCAAGACTCAAAGTGATAGCTGAACACAAGTGTATACTGAAACATGGATATCAAAAGGCAAAGAGTGCTATGTTCAAGGATGACATGCTGCCATTACTGAAAACAAGAGAAAACTTCTTCCTTACCTTCCTTGTTAAGGTTTAACGAGTCCAGGAAAGCCAACTCAGTTCCCTCTTCATTGTTTAACAAGCTTGAAGAGATGGGAAAATAATGCTTGATACACTGATCCATGGATTTAATGAGCCCAAACTAGTACATGCTCATGCAGTATTTTCACATTTAGAGAGTCTGAAAATGCCAAAGAAGACTCCAAGGGGGTCCTTTTTCGTCCAATTTAGTCTCCTGAGGCCGAAAAAGTATAAAACAAACCACAGAAGAACTCTCTTAACTTCCGAAGAAGAAAAGGTGAACCTTTTTCGTACTTAGTCGGGAAGGTCCGAAAAAGGTTAAATTACCACCTACCCAACGCTCCTTCCATAACAGCATAAAATAGCTTTAGTTTTACGAGTGTGAAGGAAAGCAAGATCACTCGGAAAGATCCATTTGGTTACGAGAAATGGGGCTTACAACAATAAACTCGTTGCTTTTTTCTTGAGTGTTTAACGAGCATGACAAAGACACAAAGTACACTCGGAATCTTTTTCATGTTTGGGTCCAGAGCACGAAAAAGAGAAAAATAAGCTCAAACCGGGTGTTCCTTTTCCGTAAATTTAGTCCCTCAGGTCCGAAAAAGTGATAAACCTATACCTGAGAATACTCTTCTCAATTCCGGAGAAAAGAGAGTGATCCTTTCTCGTATTATTCCGCATGGTCCGAGAAAGAGATAACCTACCACCAATGCGGATGCCCATTCACATATTCTTAACGAGCTTGAATGGACAAGATAACTTGACAGTCAAGTCTGTTTTGAAGGAGTCAGAACTGGGCCTAAAGAAACTCCATAAGGGCGGTGAGTCCTATAAAAGGATAGCTTGTAAAGAGAGATTCATGAGAAGCTCTATTTGGCGTGAAAAGTAGCTATGAGGAAACCCCTAGGCCTGAAACAGTGACGGAAATGAGTATCAAAGGATGGCAATGGCATATAAGAATGATACTCATAAAAAGGGATCCTAGCCACAGAAGAACAATGGTAGAGACAAGGGACTAATGGCTTAAAATACCATAGTCTGTGGCAAAAATGTTGAGTACTAAGGTTAAAGTGGAGTGATAAGATGCCAACAAGTGTTGGAATGAGCAAAAACCACCCTATAGAAGCATCAACACTTTGTAAAAGTAGGTAAACCTGTTCCAAGGCACAAAAGGGGTAATATTAATCAATTGACATTTCAAACTATAGAGAAAGACCCACTTTACGAAATATTGTTTCTATTAATAGTTTGAAAATCAAATAATTTCTTACCATTTGCACTTTTTGAACCAAAAAAGGAAAGTTTACCCTCTATCTTTGATCACTTGCCGTGGACAATTGGACCGTCGGAATTCAGATCTGTCAGCTACAGGTAACTCTACACCCTGAGCTCTTCATTTTCATCCAAACAAATTTTAAAATTGATGATCAATTCAGTTTATTTCATCTCGGAAGACATCTGCAACAACCAGCAGATAGTATAAAAAATGAAACTGACAACCTAATGTACATAAAAATACATACATTAATATACAAGAAAAAGTGCTAAGCCTAGGCATAGTACTTCTTCAGGTAGAGCCCATTTCTAGGCTCAGGCAGCTTATTCCCATCATAATCTACTAATTCATATGCGCCTTTGCTCAAAACTTTAGACACAACATAGGGTCCCAACCACATAGCCTTGAATTTTCCTGCCCCCATCGGCTCTTTATCTTGGTCCCAGAGCAAGACAAGTTCCCCCTCAGAGAAAACCCGAGGTTTGACCGTTTTATCATATTGAGATTTAACCCTATTCTTATGAGCCTGATTTGCAGTCAACGCATCTCTACGTTGCTCATCAAGGTGTTCTAAATGGAGAAATCATTCTTCAAGCTCAGTTGTGTCAGGTAGCACATGAATAGCTATCTGCAAGGATGGGATTTTGCATTCAATCGGCGTAATAGCTTCCACCCCGTGAACGAGTTGGAAGGGGGAAAAACCCGTAGCAGTTTTGACATTGGTTCGATAAGCCCAAAGAGTGGGATATAACATGATGTGCCAATTTGAACGGGCTGTATCTATAGTACGTTTAAGTATAGTTTTCAAAGTTTTGTTTACAGCCTCAACTTGACCATTTGTTTGCGGATAATAAGGAGAAGAATACTCTTGTCGGAATCCGAGCATGGTGGTCAGCTATGTTATCATGTGATTTTGGAAATGACTGCCATGGTCAGTGACAATCACTTTGGGAATACCAAACCTAGCAGTAGTCTGATTAAACACGAAGTAAGCTGCCGTTTCCCCATTGTCTTTGAAATTAGGCATTGCCTCTGCCCATTTTGTGAAATAGTCAACAGTGACAATGATGTATTTGTGCCCCCCAGTCGAGGCTGGGTTGCATGTCATATAATCGATCCCCCACTTCATGAAGGGGCCTACTGAGACGACGGGAAACAAGGGAGCAGGATGTGACCGCATTTTTCTGGTGTAAAGCTGACATGGATGACAACGTTTCATAGCTTCCACACAATATTTAAATATGGTGGGCCAGAAATACCCGGCACGTAATATATTCTGGGCCGTTGCTAACCCAGATAAATGACCCCCACACGCTCCGCTATGGGAATCATTTAGGACAATCTCCGCTTCCTCATGAGTAAGGCAGTGATGCAAGACGGAATCTACCCCTCGTCGATACAAAGTATCTCCTATAATGAGGTAGTTTTTAGTGTGAAGACGTAACTTGCGTCGGTCTTCCCTAGAGTAAGCGGTAGGATACTTCAAAGTCTGGAGATATATAAGGATATCTCCATACCAAGGATCAAAGGTAGATATAAGGAAGATGTGCTCATTTGGGAATGAGTCATCTTGAACCACTACATCTTCTTTCGTAGGGAATTCTGCTATAAGCTCGGCAAAAACTAAGGACTTTTTGGATTTAGCGGATTGGAAAACCAAGTCAAACTCTTGGAGAATGACTATCCACTTTTTGAATTTTCCCCCAATAATCCGTCGGGATAAAACATATTGGAAAGGGTTTACATCCGCCACTACAGTAGTGGTCCTCAGTAAGATGTAGTGCCGTAACCTCTGTACAGCATAAACAGCTGCTAAGGCTAACTTCTCGACGTGGGAGTACTTAAGCTCAGGCCCAACCAGAGCGCGGCTAAGATAATAGACAACATGCTCAACGAGCTTGTCATCCTCCTGAACTAGCACTACCCCAATGGTAGACTCCGACGCGGCCAGATATAATAAAAAATCCCTAGAGTAATCTGGCGGGCATAATAAAGGAGCTGACAACAAGGATTTCTTTAATGCCTCGAATGTGAGTTGTGCAGTTTCATCCCATACAAATGGGGTGTCCTATTTAAGCAGGCGCGTGAAACCTTTTGTGATCTTGGCATAATTAACGATAAAACGTCGAACGAAGTTAGACTTACCTTGTAGACTCTGAAGTTGCCTAAGTGAACGAGGAGGAGGCAGATTTACAATGGCCTTGACTTTTAACAGATCCACCTGTATGCCCCTACTAGAGACAATGAATCCAAGCAATCTACCTGATTCGACGCAGAAAACACACTTGTGCGGATTCAAGCGAATTTTATAGTATCTACATCTCTCAAAAATCAACTGTAAATGATCTGGATGCTGGATCCTCTTGCGAGAATGTGCAGGTAGATCATCAAGGTAGGGCTCGACAATGGCTTTTATGTCGTGAAAAGCAAAGTTCATGGCTCGTTGAAAGGTTTCCCTTGCATTTTTCAATCCAAAGGGCATTTTTCTATACGTGAATGTACCTCAAGGGCAAATAAAAGCAGTTTTATGCTGGTCTTCCGGTTTGATTTGGATTTGATTGTAGCCGGATAAACCATCCATAAACGAGAATACCTCACTACCCGCACATGCATCTATGATCTGATCAATAAACGGTGTAGGGTAGTTGTCCTTGGGACAGGCTTTGTTAAGGTCTCGAAAGTCTGTACAAACGTGAATAGTCCCTTGCTTTTTATCAACAGGAACTGGGTTGGACACCCACTCAGTCAAAGCAATGGGATATATAAAACCTGCTTTCAACAGCTTTTCTACCTCTGCCTTCACAGCCGCCGCTTTACACGGGTTCACGGGGCGCAATTTTTGCCAAACCGACTTAGCATCAGGATAGGTTGGGATCTCATGTTGAACAATAGATGGATCAATACCTGGAATCTCCTCATATGACCAGGAAAAGATATCACGAAATTCCTTGAAAAGGGCAGTATAAATGGCAATCTCCTCCGGAGAGCAGTTTGCACCTATATAGATATTTTCCACGACATCTGGCTTTACAGAGATGTTGATCGATATAGTAGCGGAAATGTTTGCCATATTCCCCTCGGCAAACACTCCTCCCCTAGGTAAAGGGTTGACAGGTGTATCAACATCATCCAACAGTCTCACATGAAACTCTTGGTTTTCTATCTTTCTTAGCTCGGGAAGGAAATAAGATCGGTGATGAAGATCCTCACATATCTTATCACGTGAACACATAGCTTCCAGAATAGCTTCATCTGAAGGTAAAACAATGTCTAAGCAATCTATGGAATGTAAATAGTTTTTCTCCCATGCGGGCATATAAACTTCTTCCATATTATCCGAGATTGTAAGAGGATTCGGAATGGGATGTACAGTGGTTTGGGTAATAGATTGATACGCCACTTCCACTGCAGACAAGGGCACTTCCGGTTCCTGAGGGGTTGGGAGGACCCAAGGATCAGTCCTATCGACCACCGAATAAATGGACTTCCCTACAGTAGTAGAACCGATATAAAGGACTGGAGCTGGAATATCGAATGTGCCCATCAATGATGCGTACAGTCCAGCCCCCAAGCTCTGTGCAGCAGGTTTGACCTGATCAACCAATGGCACAGTGGAATCTTTAGACTCTAAGCGTCCTTTATGAGTAAAATCAATTTGGTCAACAGTGACTAGCTTGCCCTCATGTGGAAAAACCACAACACGAAAGACAGCAGATGCAACAGCAGACATTGCATAAGTCCAATTCCTACCCAAAAGCAAATTGTAGTCCAATGGAGCATCAATCACTTCGAATTCAACAGAGACTGCTTTTCCAGCCAATTTAATCTCAAAAGCTGGTAGGATACCATGAGGACGAAAAGACCTTCCATCAAAAGCAGTAAGTAAAGTGGTTGATGGGACCAGCTCTGGGGATCCAAGAGCTTTCCAACAAGCTAGGGACATAACACAAGTAGAGGCTCCCTCATCAAGAACCGCCGGTCCAATGGTCTTACCACCATGGACAACATCTATCGATAGAGCTACATGATAAGGGAGGTGAATTTTAACATCAAAGAGATTAAATTTCGCTAAGAGACTCGAAGAGTCCATGCTACCTAGAGCTGCTAAGAGGGCATTCCGCTAAGCGGGACAACTCTGTAGCACCTCCAAAGCTGACATTGCACACGGAGTCTGAGCCAAGTCTTCAACCACTAAGTAGTTAGAAGCGGCTCGGGCATTTGGGTTATGCAAAGTCTTCTTAAAGACACCTTTGGGTATCTTTGGCATTATTTCCGCAGGTTTCTCTATAGTGAGAGGGTTGGAAGATTCAACTACCGCTTTACCTTTCTCATCGGTCTCTCTCTCATAGTTCTTGTTCCTGGTTTGTAACAAAGTTGAGGATCTAACCATGTTGATATAATTAGGGTCAGGAGCAGTTTGACTGCCCCCTGCTACGGTAGAAGCTGAAGCAGAATTTTGCCCTTGGGGAAACGGATCCTTTAGGACAGCCGGTGGTTGAGCTTGTAACAGCTTCTGAGCTTAATCCATGAGGTGACAAATATGAGTAAGGTGGTCCCCTTGGCACAACTTACAATGGAACTTGACTTTCTTCTTTTCCTTTTTTCCCCCATCAGCATTGTTTGCGGGCTTTGGCTTGTTTTGATTTTGGTTTCCCTCTCCATTTTTACCTTTCTTCTTCTTCCCGTCGGGCTGCTGATTTCCCTTCAAAGAGGTTTGTGCAAAAACATTTGCACTTTGGGAGGAGGGGGAAACCTTTGTTGTCTCCGTCGTAGACTGTTTGACAGACAATTGGTGAAGTTGTTTTGTCAAAGACTCTACAGTGGGAGAGTTTACGGACCCAACAACACCATCGGCATGGGATCCAGGCTTGGGTTTCTCGGCCTCATGTGAAGGCCTAGGTGCCTCATGGATGATTTCATATAAAATCCCAGACTGTGAATAAATCAATTCCAACTTCTGGGCCCTAAGTATGGCTTCTTCCTCACTAGTCACTCCTGATGTGGAAACATCCTTAGATATATAGGGCAATAAAGATTTAAGGAACCATTCTAATAGAAACTCAGGAGGGATGGTAGCTTTGATAAGTCTCTTTCGCCTCCTCCACTCTTGGATATGATCCAAGATGTGGGTTGCCTTGTTTTGTCTAAAGGTGGACAACAAGTCCATTCTGAAATCATAACGGACTGGAAGCTGAAAGTGGCTAAGGAAAGCGGTAGCCAAGTCCCAGAAGCTGCTAAAAGCAGCAGAAGGCAGCTCAATGTACCATTTTGCTGCAGTGCCTGTCAAGGTCCTCTGGAACAGCCTCAATCTCACTGAATCTTCATTCAATGAGTTGGAAGAACACCATAAGTGGAAGGTGGTGGCATGTGCCCCAGGATCTTCACCAGCCTTACCTTCGAACTTAGGGATGTCCGAGGGCAGTTTGGTGGGAACAGGTGGCCACAAGGGGTCATGCCTCACCAGATCATTCATCAATTTTGATAAGTCTGGCAAGTTCAAAGTTGCCAGAAAGGAAGCTTTTGCCTAGCCGGTGTACTAGAGGTACTAGCTTGGGGATTAGAGGGACTTGCCCCCGATCACCCATAAGTAAAAGTGGGGTTGCCCCCAGACACCGGTCGTGAAGTGGGAAGGTTTCTTTGGAATGGATTCCATCCGTAAGCCACCGGATTTTGGGTGGGAGTTGCAGTGTAAGTGGTTCGGACCGTCCCAATAGAAGTTGGGGTCTGAAAGACTGGAGCAGGTATCCCTCCACTAAACAAAGAGAAGGGAGAGCTTGTGTATGGGACCGAAATAGGGGTTTGGTAGCTTTGCCCATAAGAGGTGTTGCTGCCAAACTGCACTCCTACAGATGAAGGAGGTGGACCTACGTATGGACTAGATGGGGGTATGTGCCCCCCATTCCAACGGAATCCTTGGGCAAAGGCCGAGGATCCCACCGGACCACTGTGGGTAGTGTAAGGGAAGGAAGAAGGAATTGTAGGCATGCTGGGAATCCCAGTAGCCATATCACCAGACATACTTACTATGTTCGAGTAAACCGGTGGTTGGACCACCCGGCTTGCTAGAGTTAAGGGTGTGGAAGGTAAACTAGATCTAGGGGTACTAACCGGGGGAGGTAGTACCCCTTCAACCGGAAGGGTTGAGGTAAAAACAAATGAAATTTCTCCCTTAGAAGACATATCTCTACCTACAGGTACACCTAGCACTGGTGAACTAAAAGGCCTAACCTGCACGATCACTGGATCGTTCAAATCAGTCAAGGGGGTATTATAATTTCTTGCAAACTCGTCAGTTTGCAATTCCTCTATCTCGACTATGTCAAAGTCAAAGTGGTTAGCTATTAATTCCGGTTCACCAAGAACCTCACTTACTCCTACTGGTTCAAATGAACCACCTGTGCTTAATCTCCGCCTTTGGGGTAAAGGTGGAGGTTCTAGTGGTGTGAGAGGAGGAAGGTTTCTCAACCTTCTTGACCTTCTAACAAGTTGGTCCTCCAGAATTAATACTTTAAAAAATCACACCCTAAGGCCAACTAAACACAAGCAGATCCACAGAGCATACACTAAAAATATCCTAGAGTCTCAAGGAATCAAAACAGGCTATAAAGATATGCTTTCCCAAAGAAAGCTGATGAACAGTTACTTGGCGTCCTTGAGGGGTTCTTAGGCACAAGCGGAGGAATCACCCGACCGCCCTCCTACAATTTCCACAAGGTTTACCTTCCAAGTCCGTTCAAGGTGAACCAGAAATAACCTTCCGGTTTACCTAGGTATGAGCCCTAAAAATACAAGAGACTAAGGCTACCTTGACAATACCTACTGTCTGGGGGGACAGTCGCAATCCGAACTTGTACACATGGGCAGGGTAGCTGAGCCCGAAACTCTGTCTAGGATAGAATCCCCAGATGCGTAAAAGTCCTGGGTTACGTTTTGACAAGGATTCGGGGGGTTATCCCCTCTGTCCAAGCCTCCACGCAGCCTAGTGCTTAACTCCCGTTTGAGAGGAGCTTCCCAAATACAGTGGTAAAACCAAGGATTTACCTAATGAATAGTCCACTACGTCTGAGTTTATAATTTGTGGGAAGTTTACACTCCCTAGCCCACAAATCTAGCCTAAGCTAGTAGGTGAAAGGCCCTAAAAATAAAAACTTACTAATAAATTTTAATTGTATGAGTTAATTTTAAGGGTTGTTCTTTACTCAAAGGAAGTGGAAGTGATGGACTGTATGGTGTTTTGACTCAGCAGAAAATAAATGAAAGTAAAAGTGCATTTAAAGAAAACTATCACTATAAAATAAACTTCTTTTCATTTTTTCAGATATGTATTGATGAATTAACAGCACTTAATAAGAGAAACTAGCCTATGTTTTTGTATTTTTCTGAGATAATATTTTTTAAACTGAGACAAACACTACTTTATGCAAAAATTACAATGCAAAAGATTAACTATGTTTTGTTTTTCACTTTAAAAAATGCTCAAAAAGGTACTATGCATCTACAATGCACTGCTTTAGTAAACTTGATACTTATGAACTGTATAAAAACTACAAACTGAAGTAAACAGGCAAACAAGACCAAAAGACCAGCAAGAAAAGCAGGCTAGGACCCTAGCTTGGGTGCAAGCATTGACACACAATCAATGCAGACTTTAAACAGGCAAGTGCCAACCAATAACTGACAGAAAGCATACTAGAAAGACAGAGTCTAAGACCCTGATCACTGATCTAGACTCAGGCACTCTCACCAACAACCCAAACAGGCCAAAAACTTCAATATGCAAATAGTAAATAAAACAAGTAAAAAAGGACTCAAGGGCTTTCAAAAGCACTAAGATGTGATCACCTGAGACATTCAAACAACTCTACAACATTCTTAAACAAAATCTTCTCAGAAAACAGGACTTATAACAGGAAAAAGACCAAGCAAACTTTCACACAAAAATCCCAGTTTCCAGGAGTACACGCGACTGTTCAGTGGAACAACCCGCGAATGCAACTCAAAATTCGCGACTGTCCAGAAGGACAACCCGTGAATGCAACTCAAAATTCGCGACTGTCCAGAAGGACAACCCGCGAATGGGTATAAAAATTTCTCAAAAACAGAGAAAAAGGACCCAGACTTTCAAATGCTGAAGTAATTAAGAAGCAGGATAAAAACCACAAGCAGACTTCAAGCAAACACTGGTCAGGAAACAGAAAAAGACCTAAAGCAGACTAGGCTTCCCCAGCGGAGTCGCCATTTCTGTTGTACAGGATAATTCACCTAATAACCTAGGTCTGGGGGGTTACCAACATACTCATAACTCGCAGACAGTTTGACTCTAAAAGCACAGAATAGGAAATAGGAAAGTAGAAGGACTTACTTGTATTAAACGAAGGCTGGTCCTTGCTATCTTCTCCCTCTCTGATCCACTTCCAAAGTCTCCAGGATAGTTCCTCCTTCACCTATTAATAAACACTCTTCCATCTACAAGATTGCTCATATATATAAATGCAGGTTAGGCAAATCATATATTATATTGAAATGTAAACATCTACCAATCTACAAGATATGAAACACATATGGAAGAAGTAATATCTTTATTAACAATAATAGAAAGAGTTTAGGTTACAACCCAATGTCTGAACAAGGACTCCTCTGTCACCAAAGGACTCTGAGTTTCTCTGCTCCAAAAACTTCTGTAGACAATCCACCAGCATAACTTTGCTCTCCAAGTATCCTCCTTCAACACCCTCTCCAAGGCCTCTATTTATATGGATGAAATGAGGCAGTTCTCGAAGGTTAGGGAGGTTGTGGCAGTTAAGAAGATTAAGTTAAATGAGTAAACTAATCTTCCATTATCGTGTGGTTTTATATTTTAATTTTGAGGAAACCATTCGCGGGTCTGTAGTAGAGCAACCCGTGAATGATTCGCGACTATATAGAAGAGAAACCCGTGAATGATTCACGACTATATAGAAGAGCAACCCACGAATACAAGGATTCGCGACTTGCTGTATAGGAGACTCGCGAATGATGCGCGAGTTGTCAATATAGAGAGTCGCGAATACAACTCAACATGGCAAAATGGCAAAGTAACCAGCTGGGTGTATAGGGAATGTACTTCATCATAAGCCAAGGTATAGTGAATATGGGAAACCTCAATCCATAAGTGTCCTTTTGTGTGCCGACATGAGGGATATCAGCACTCGGACGGAGAGGTTCCATTCAGGTGTATAACAGTTTTGCACCTGGTGTTACGCCTAGTTTTGTGTCCATCGATACACCATATTTTGTGCTCAATTTAATGTCCAATTTTACGTCTAGTTAAGAATCCACTTTTTCATCTATTGTTGCATCTAGTTTTGGACCTATTATTACATCTAGTTTTGAGTCATTAATGGTGTCTAGTGTTGAGTCTCTTTTTGCATCCAATTTTGCGTTTAGTGTGACATCCACTTTTGTGTCCACATTTGTGTCTAACATAAGGTTGGATTTTGCATCCACTTTTGTGTTTGGTGTGACGTCCACTTTTACATCATGTTTTGTATTTAGTATTGCGTCTAATATTGCATCCATCTTGCACTACTACATTTTTTACCTTTAGAAATACATTGCAATATCATTAGGGCATGGAGGAATCGAACCACCAATCTCCTGCTTGTAAAGCAGGTGCTCTTCCATTGAGCTAGCACCCTTTAAGAATTAGGAAGAGGAGCAATATTAACACATAGATTTCATCATTTGTAATTCTAATAAAATACGATAAGATCCAAAGACAAACATGCTTAAAATCCAATTTATTTTTCCAAACACACTAATAAGCAAAAAAATATACCGTGCTCAGGAAACAAAATATCCTAAACAATTACGCAATCTATTAAAGTGGTCCGCAAAAGGGTCTTAGAGAACAACATAATGTATCGATGCATACCTAATAACCTAAGCTTGATATGGACAAAGAATAAGGGATGTGTTTAAGAAATAGTTGTAGCATCTAATTGAGGATGTGTGTGTTGCTACATAAATGTTGTTAGTCATTGATGGTGTGATTTTGTTCAGTAGGGATGTTAAGAGAAGAAGTCATGAATGGTTACTAAACGAATACACCTACTATGTGCCTCATACATGATATAATGAATATTTTAACAATGAACACCAACAAAGACAATTTATATTAGCAAAAAAATTATTAGCCAAGGGCACATGCTATTGTGCACATGTGACTACAGTATGATATGCAAGTACATGAAGGTATTTGTGTGCATAAATAGAGATATATTTATACACATTCAAATATATATCCATGTTCCATGAAAGAAAAATAATAGAACAAAGCATATAGAAGAATTAAAGATAAGGGTAATATTAATGGGATGGGAGGCACCTTATTCTGTTTTAAGTATATCCTCGTTTGGATGTTACCCATGGCCACCCATCCCCACACATTATCTCTATATGACATGCCAATGTTAAATAGTTACCATAACAAAATCGTCCATTTATTGTCGATGAGTAGGTTACCCACATTATAATGTATAAGTAGATGCGTAGATGGTCATTATACATACACACATACATATATAAATGAATACATGAATAAATCTATAGCAAAACTACTACCATAGTTAATTACCAGATCTTGCAAAATTTTGAGCTTGAGCTCATAAAAAGTGATCAGATGATACAGATTTACTTACATCAATTTCACTTGACACTTTAGAGTTTTATCACCAAAAAGTGATACAAAAAAAACCATGTTTTTAGAATTACTTTTATCAAAACCATGCTTCTTGAATGGTGTACCTATTGACTTTCCAAAGCTTTCATCCTAAGTAACAGACATTTCACAAAATAATTTCTGCTCATAAATAGGTGTGCTTGAGCTCACTACAAGTGATCAACTCTAAGTCTAATGATCCATTGATTTAATCCAATCGACTTTATTTTCTAGGAAATGAATATACACAATTTTTCAATGCAAGTCCTGTAAGATTTCCTTCTTGACCACTTTGAAAGTAAACGTCACAAAATTGAAGCACAGAATCCATCATCCAATTGACTGGTTTTAACATTGTAGAATACTACTAACATTTTCTAAATGTTGAGTTGGATGTTTATACTCTACCCACAAATATGAACCAAAAAGCTAAACGTCACATAATTAAGACACTGTTGTGTTTTGTTTGATATTTAAATGTGTGAATTTATTTTAATTTTGAATCCATTAGAATCAATTTTATGTAAATTTTACAGAGGAGAAAAGTTTACTTCTCAAATATTTAAATTCAAAGTTTAATAAGTCTAATGATCCACTGATTTAATCAAATGCTACTTTAACAGATGTTTCAGATTTGATGTTAATATCGGTGAAATGTTCTAACAACTTAACAACTTCTATATTGGCCATGAATGCAGATACCTTTCAGCTTCAAACAAATTCTATATTGGGCATGAATGCAGATACCTTTCGGCTTCTTGTTACATATGGACAAACCTATTTGCTCAGGATCATTAACACCACTCTGAATACTGAATTGTTTTTCTTAGTTTCCTACCATGACTTTATCGTTGTCTGGCTAGACACATCTTACACGAAGCCATACACAACAAAGGCGATGATGTTAGGTCCAGGGAAAATAACTGATGTACTTCTCACTGCCAATAAGCATTTCGAGAAGTATTACATGGCTTCCCTGGCATACTCCAGTTCATCTTCTGCTCCATTCAATAACAACACAACCACTGCTATTTTAGAATACAAAGGAAACCCATACTTATTTGCCCCCAATGTTTCCAAAACCTCCCATTCTACAATGACACCCAGAGTGCCAATACATTTACAAGCATCCTTCGAATCCTGGCTTCACCTGACCACCCAATTGAAGTCCCTAAAAGAGTAGATGAGAAATTGTTATTCAGCATAGACCTAGGGCTGCTTCCTTGTCTTGGCCAGACTTGTGAAGGCCCTAATGGAACCTGATTTGCTGCAAGTATTAACAATATATCCTTTGTATCCCCCATTGTTTCCATTCTACAAGCTTATTACTTCAGCATCAAAGATGTTTTCTCTACTAGTTTTCCATCTAAACCACCCATTCAATTCAACTACACTGGACAAAATATACCCACAAATTTTTTGGCTCCTATGCAGGGCACAAGAGTGAATAATAAATAAATAAATAAATATTCACACACAAAGTCATGATAGCATACTGGTTATCATAATTAGGACACCTTTGCAAACAATACCAATGGCCAGTGATCATGGGCAGTAGCTTAAGTGAGACAAGAGGATAAGAAACTTATTCTCTTTTGTATGATAGTAGCATGGAATGTAGAAATTCAGGCCTGCAGTATATTAATTTCACCCACAACAATTAACAATTGATCATGCAAAATTATCAACAATGGAGACTGAATATGGAGCTGTAACACAAAATTATATTAACTGAGTGTACAATAGCCAACCCTGTAATAACATAGGCTGCTGAATATATAGAATACATTAGCAAATCAAATGCATAAGGAAGCATCCAAATCTAGCATAAAGCAGGCTTACCCAAAAATAGGCAAATCCCCCATAGGTGTAAAAAGCTAATCCCAAATCTATCAAGGACCCCACGAATTAGCAAGGGCACATAGGCAAGATAAAGAGTGGTCAAATGGCAGCTCATACATGCTTTTTCATGGAGGAAAG